>CBVK0100352838.1:0-20479 GCA_900067695.1 Picea abies
TTTCCACGTGTCAGTTAGCATCAAGCCGACATTCACTCATAGGTGTGTGCTTGTGGTGAAAGATCTTGGTATAGTCTTTGTCCTAGTCATGATGATTTGACAAGGAATGATAAAGACTCAAGATGTTATATGTTATTACGCGCGGACCCAGAGTGAGCTTGAATTATTTGGCTCAGAGGGAGAGCTCCAAATGGAGTTTCTCCTCTGTTCAGGTGGGAGAGAAATGTCTCCCAAGACTGATAGACAAGTGTCATGAGTCTAGATTGAAGTTTGTATACTTCAAAGACAAGAGTGACATGTTGCAGAATGTCTCCCTCGTTGAGAGGAAGTGTTGATGTTTGGACAACATCGGGAAGACATTCTCTAAAGATAATAATTAATAATATAATTATCATTGATTATTAAATATAGTATATATAATAAGTAAATGATAATAATAAATAGTTATTGATTATTCAAGGGACGCATCCTTTCATGGATGGTCACCTTATGTTCCCTATATATGGAACACTCATCATTGTAATAATACATCGAATATTGATCGTATTTTATATGAATAAAAACAACAGTTGCAATATCTATGGATAACATATTTAATTTTTACTCCTACCTAAATTATAGAAAGAATTCCATAAATTATGGTGGGCAATAATTTCTAGTAAAAATGTCTAATTACCTAAATATGAGGAATGTACTTCATATTTACTTCTACCTATATTTATGCAAAGAATCACATGAATTATGGAGGAACAATTTAACAAAGTCAAATACTATGTGGATGGATTATAACCAAATTAATCTTTGGGTAGTTACGGGAGGTATTCTCCAACTATTTATAAGAAAGATAATTTAATTTAATTTTAAATTTAATTTTCAAAGAGACATGACTATCTGGATCAATTTAATATTACTATAAAAAGACACAACAATAAACACACATATTTTTTCTCTCTCACATGTGGGAAGTGATCTAAGGAAGAGACCTAAGTTTCTAAGTAGTTGAAATTTAATTACTTAGTGATGTTCTAGAGTTTACTAAAGTAATATTGTTGGAAGTAATTACCACTTGTGGAAAATTCTTCTTGTCTAATTTAACACTAAAAAATCAACATGGTTAGCCATATGGAATCGAGTATATGATGGATGTGTTGGTCATAGTAGAAGAAGTATCATTTCGAGGGCCACTATATATAGTTTTGTATAAGATAAATTGATCTCCTCTAGGATATGTTTTTTGTTGTTCTTGTTTCTTGTTCCGGGAAGGCCACAGGTAATAGCTCTAAGAAAGAGCCATAATGACAGTCGCAGGAAGAAACATGAAGCAAGACTATCGAGACATCCAAGTAATGCAGAAGAATAAGAGCTCAACACATGCAAAGGTAGTAGATGACTCTGAAGACTATATAGCCTCGGAGGGAGTGATGGCTTCAAATGTTATCGCAGGGTAGTGGATGTCATGATGAGGTGTTGTAGCTATTGGAGAGCTACCCACCAGCCCTGGATGCATGCTGAAGAGAGGAGGAACAAATGTTATCGCATGGTACTGGATGTCATGCATAATATATAAGAGTTTTTGCGGGAAACTGGATAATCTCATGATGACATGTTGTAGCTATTAGAAAGCTACCCACTGACCTTGGATGCATGTTGTGAAGTCACTATAGATTTCCTGTTATGTATAGATTCGTGTGTCTGACAATCAATGATTATGAGATTGTGTGGATGGTGAAAATGTTAGATTTTGTGCTAGATATAATACCCTCCTAATTAAGAGGGAGTGTTGATATTTTATGTAATTTCGGAAGTTATTATTAAGTGTTAATGTTTCAACATCGGGCTGACATTGTCCCAGGATTGGTCATGGTAATTTGACCAATGGAGAATGGCCTTGACATAGTATTCTAAGGACATAAGATTCAAAGTGTGTCTTTCAACATCCATAAGGACTAAAATTCTTCCTGTGGCACATATGGAAACCTGATCAGGAATAATGGTCCTTGTAGTCACAAAACACTTTGTTGAGTACATGAAAACTACGGGACATTTAGTGTACAGATTGAAGAAGGATTTATATGGATTAAAGTAGGCACCCAAAGCATGGTATGGCTGGATAGACAATTTTTTGACGAGCTTAGGATTTACAAAGAGAAGTGTATATTCTAACCTTTACTTTAAGGTTGTGGATGATGGTCTGATAATACTACTATTGCATGTGGATGACCTATTTCTAACGGGTGTGGAAAATCTCATCTCAGAGTGTAAGAGAAAAATTGGTTGTTGAGTTTGAGATGAAAGATCTCAGGATGATGCATTACTTTTTGGGTCTTAAGGTATGGTATAGATAGGATGAGATATTTTTTAATCAAGGGAAGTATACGATAGAAATCCTGAAGAGGTTCGGGATGTTGGATTGCAAGGAAATGGCTACACCTATGGTATCAAATCTGGAGTTGTTGTAGGATATGACTTCAGAGACTGTGGATGTTACTTTATACAGGGATATGGTGGGTTCGTTGATGAACTTGATGAACACAAGACTGGATATATTTTTTTTTGTGAACACCCTAAGCCAATATATGGAGCAGCCCAGGTAGGTTCATTTGGTCGCAGCAAAACATGTGATGAGTTACCTTAAAGGTACATTGGATTATGGTCTCATATATGTGACAGACCATGAGTTCGGGTTATATGGATATTCAGATTTAGATTGGGCCAGTAGTATTCATGATTGGAAGAGTAATTTCGTCATATTACTTCAGTCTAGGCTCCAATATGACTTCATGGAGAAACTTCAAGTAGTTGTGTGTAGTACTTGGTACGACTGAGGCAGAGTATGTGGAAGCATGTGAAACAAGTCGTGAAGCAATGTGGATTTGGAAATTACTTAATATTGGATTGAATTTTACTTGTAGGTAAGACCTACAAGAAGAGGATGATGAGACTTGTTATGGAGGACAAGTGACGAAGTCAGCAGGTTGAAGATCTAGTTGATATTCAATGCTCGAGAGGGAGCTGGAAAATCAGTTCAAGAGGGAGATGGGTACTACAGTAAGGATCAGGAGGCTCCGTCGGATGTAGGAATTAGTCATGTGTGGTGCTCAGTACGACTGAATTTGAGTATGTGGCATCATGTGCAGCAAGTCATGAAGTAGTGTGGCTTCAGAAATTGAAGACTACTGGACTGAATTTGACTTGTAGGTAAGACCTACAAGAAGAGGATGACGAGACTTGTTCTGGAGGACAAGTGATGAAGTTAATATATTGAATATTCAGTGCTCGAGAGGGAGTTGGACGGTCAGTTCCAGAGGGAGATGGGTACTACAGTAAGGATTAAGAGGCTCTGCCGGATGCAAGAAGCAGTCATGTGTGGCATTCAGTTAGGCTAATGTTGAGTATTTGGAAGCATGTGTAGTAGCAGTGTGGCTTTGAGAATTATTGTCTGGGTTATTTAGTCTCAGACTAGAGATGACCTAAATTTGGTGTGACAACCAAAGTTGCATGAAGTCGTCATAGAAACCTGTGGTCTATGATAGGTCAAATCATATCGAGATCATATATTACTATATCAGGGATATGGTGCAAAATGGAGTAGTGAGTCTCTATTTTTGTGACTACAGAGGATCAAGTTGTGGACATGTTTACAAAGAAGTTGTCGAGGATGAAGTTTTAGTACTTTAGGGACAATATTGGCATGGTCCCTCTTCAGTGGGAGTATTCTCATCCATCATGAAAAATGGTTGGCACTCAAACATGTGGAACTCATCCAACATGAAAAATGGTTGGCACTCATACATGTGGAACTCATCCAACATGAAAAAAGGTTGGTATTGAGTGTTCTCATCCAGCATGAAAAAGGGTTGGCACTGAGACAAGTGGAACTCATCTAGCATGAAAAAGGGTTGGCACTGAGACAGGTGGAACTCATCCAGCATGAAAAAGGGTTGGCACTGAGATAGGTGGAACTCATCCAACATGAAAAAAGGTTGGCACTGTGTGTTCTCATCCAACATAAAAAATGGTTGGCACTAAGACAGGTGGAACTCATCCATCATGAAAATGGTCTAGCACTGAGACAAGTGGAACTCATCTAACATGAAAAAGGGATAGCAATTAGTTTTCTCATCCAGCATGAAAAAGGGATGGAACTGAGATAGGTGGAACTCATCCATCATGAAAAGGGTTGGCACTGAGTGTTCTCTTCCAACATGAAAAAGGGTTGTCATTGAGATAGGTGGATCTCATCCAACATGAAAAATGGATGGCATTGAGATAGGTGGATCTCATCCAGCATGAAAAAAGGTTGGCACTGAGATCGAGGGTGCACATGATTAGGTATTGATGCATTGCAGGGTAGTGGATGTCTTGGGGACATGTTGTAGTTATTTGCGAACTACCCACGTGCCTTGGATGCATTGGCTGTGAAGTCACAAGGGTGCACATGATGAGGTGCATATTCATTGTGAGGTAATGGATTCCATGGTGACATGTTGAAGCTATTTGAGAGCTACCCACAGGTAATCTTGGGATAATGTAGGATGTCTCCCTCGCTGAGAGGGAGTGTCGATGTTTGGGCAACATTAGAAAGACATTCTACTAGATTAATAATTATTAAACAATATTATTAATTATAATATTATTAATGTAATAATATATTTATAATATAAAGTATAAATATATATAATAAAGTATAAAGTATAAATATAAAGTATATTTATATTATATGTATAATATAATATAAATTATAAATATATTTATTGCCCAAGGGACACATCTCTTCATGGATGGTCACCATGGTCACCATATGTTTTTTAAATATAGAACACTCATCATTGTAATAAGATATTCATTCACATACAATATCATCTCTTATGAAAATTCAATAGGAAGAAGAGACAGGAAGGAGCCTGTAACTATGAGAATCCTACAAAGAGAAGTGAAGAGTTATAGGGAAAATAATGAAAATATTATGAAGGTTGATGAAGAGATAATATAGAGCTTGAATATGTTGTAGAGGCAAGCCGATAAAGACTTGGGCACAAAGAAAGCATCTAGTGCTAGACAAGTGATGGCATCCAAATACCATATCAGAAGGGATGAACATGGGAACGATAGGAAATCAAGGAGTATGATCAAGCACCACCATTTCCCATGATGCATGTCAGAATGAAATTCCAAGACTGAGTCTAATGGAAGAAGAGACATGCAAGATCATGTAACTATGATAAGACTACAGAGAGAAGTGCATAGTTATATGAAAAATAATGAGAATATTATGAAGGCTCAAGAAGAGATAACACAAATCTTGAATATTCTACAGAGGCAAGACAATAAGGACTCTCACACAAATAAATCATCTAGTTCTAGACAAGTGATAGCATCAAGATCCCATAGAAGAAGCGATGAGCACGAGAATGATAAGAAATAAAGGAGTATAAGCACACACGATCATTCCCTAGGGACATATAATAGGATAACTTCTTCAAGTTTAGGGCTAGGGGGGTAGCTCAAGTGTGTCTCTTGTTAGGAGTTAGAGGAGAAGGATTTAGGTAGACATATTGCAAGGTGAAATTAGGAGAATCAAGCCACCAAATTTCAATGGTGAGCACAAGAAGGGAGAAGAGGCCAAGTCCTGACTATTGGAAATGAAGAAATATTTCCAGCTACATGATTATCCTCTAGGGTAGAAATGTGAATTTCAACCTACCACTTGCAAGGAAAGGAAACCAAGTGGTAGGATCAGCTTAAGGAAACAAAAAACCTTGATGAGGGTAAGGCCTCATGGAGGAAGTTCAAAGGATATTTCCAAGAGAAATATTTTTCAGAGAATTTTATGAAAGAAAGATGAAAAATGTCTTTGAACTCAAGTTGGGAAGCATGAAAAAGGATGAATATAAGAATAGATTCTTTGATTTGTTGAAGTATGTAGGTTTCATAAAGGATGAGAAGGTAAAAATCCAAAGGTTTTTTAGTGAGTTACCTTTCTTCTACAGTGACAAGATACAATATGATAACCCCAAAAATTTGGAGGAGACCATAATAAAAGAAAAGCATATTTATGAGTAGAGCAGAGTGAGGCTAGACTTCCAAAAATGTTGTAATGACAAGATGAAGGGTAAACATTATCAAAGGTATAAAGGTTTTAAGCCACCCTTTTTCAAGAAATGCTCCTAAGAAAATATGCAAGGATAGTCAACCAAAAATGAGCACAAGACAGTAGATTCATTTGGGAAAAGGCCAAGGAAACAACCTGTACAATGTTGGGGATGTAAGAGAAATCACTTATATAGGTACTGCCCTCACAAAGGTGAAAGATATTTTAACAAGTGCACCAATATTAAATATTGCATATCTAGATGAAGATTGTGGAGTGTGCATTGATGCGTGCAAGAAAGGGCTCGATGGATTCCTCACTCAAAAGGATCATGTGGTGTACTATGATTCTCAAAAAATAAAGGAGCGTGAGAGGAATTATGCTACAATGACTTGCAATTAAAAACCATTGTACATGCATTAAAAATGTCAATACATCACCTTATGGGGAGAATATTTGAGTTAAGAATGGACCACCATGGTCTGAAACATTCTTTTGGACAACCAACATTAAATGTTATACAAACTAAATGGCCAAAATTTTTGAGTGAATATGACTTTGAAATTAAGCATATAAACGAAAGGAAAATCAAGTGGCTAATGCACTCAGCAAAAAATATCATGAAATGCATATTTCCGCCATTAGCATGTTCAACACAAATTTAAGGGACAAAACTTTAGAGGCTACAAATTCAGATCAACAATATTTAAAAATAAAAGAAACATTACAACAAGGCAACTTACAGAAGAAAATTAATTATTATGAGTTGAAAGAGGATGGAATCCTCATGTATAGGGGGGAAATATATGTGCCAAATTCCGAAGAGATATAAAATACAATGCTAAGGGAGATGCACAATGTGTCATATGTTGGGAACCTAGGATATTAGAAAACAAGTGTAGTTGTAAGAATCCAATACTTTTGTCCAGGAATAAAGAAAGAAGTGGCTAATTATATTGTTATATACCTAGAATTCCAAAAGGTGAAAATAGAGCATAAACATCCAGTAAGGTTGCTACATTCATTTTGCATTCATGATTCGAAATGGGAAGTGGTTACAATTGATTTCATTACAAAGCTACCCAGAACTATGAAGCAACATGATTCCATCATGGTGGTGGTGGATACATTAACAAAAGAAACACATTTTATTCCTAAGAAGACCACTTACAAGGCAACAAACATTGCAGATATTTACATGAAGGAAGTTGTCAGGCTTCATGGGGTACCTAAGGCAATTGTTTCAGATATAGATCCAAAGTTCACCTCTAATTTTTGGAAAGTTTTGTTTAAAGGATTTGGAACAAATTTAAATCTTAGTACAACGTATCACCCATATTCAGATGGGAAAATAGAAAATATTAACATATTAATCGAAGATATGCTCAAAATGTATGTGATGGACGAACCATCAAAGTGGGAAGACTACATCCACTTAGTAGAGTTTGCTTGCAATAATGAGTATGAAAAACCATTAAGAATGAGCCCATTTGAAGCATTGTATGGAAGGAAGTGTAACACACCATTAAGTTTGGATAACCCAACATATAAAGTTGTCATTGGGCCAGAATTATTAAATGGAATGGAAGAGCATATGGAAAATATCAGGCATAATTTAAAGGCTACCTAGGATAGGCAAAAAATCTATGCGGACAAGAATAGAGTTTTTAAAGATTTTAAACTGGGTGAACATGTTTTTATAAAAGTGAAAGAGAAAAGAAGTTTGATAATATTGGGTTTCTTCCCAAAGTTGGGAGTAAGATAATATAGACCTTTCTAAATATTAGAAAATATAGGTCCACTTGCATAAATTCTATCATTTCCCACATCCATGAGAGTACATAATGTATTTCGTGTATCATTATTAAATAAATATGTGCTTGTCTCTAACCACATAATTGATTGGACTTTAATCCAGGTGGAAAACGAAGGGGATTTTCGAGTGGAACCAATACACATCCTAGACCATAAAGTCAAAGTGCTTAGGAACAAAGCAATAGGGTTATTAAAGGTTCAATGGAACTTATACGGTCCTAAATATGCAACATGGGAGCATGAAGAAAGTATGTGGAAGGAATACCTACAAATGTTTGTCAACTTTGAAGAAAACAAAAGTTGAAAATGCAAGAATCCAGTTTTGGGCAACTAGAGTTCTGAAACCACATCTTAGAAATTTTGGTCTCCTATGCTAATATCGCTAACAAAATAATGGTGCAACCTAGTGGACTAAAGCCTAAGAGTAGTGAAGGGGGAACATTCTTTAGGTCAGCAAGATGAAAAGAACAAGAGATTATGGTTGGAACTACTATTGAAGAGTAAACATATTGCATAATTTTATTTTTTGAATATTATGGTGTAAATTTGTATATGTACTTCGGCATGGTATTTGCACCAAGGAAGGTGCTTAATTGTAGGGTAGCCAAGCGATGTAATATGTGAAGTGTATTATCTTCTTATAGTAAAAATAATGTGATACCAACCACTGGGAATATGGACAGAGATGGGGGATGATTAATCTACAAGAGAGGGGAGTGTCTAGGAGAATCCAAGAGGGGACCAAGGGGAAAATTGATTGTGGATATTAGTCCAAAACCATATTTATGAATTTTATTACCTTTTGGGTCAACCATATATTTTTTTGTTTGAGTGTATGAGAGACCAATCATTGAATATCTGTTAGAGGGTGGGTATAGAAGTCACATCCCATAGTTATTGGAAGAATGGGGTTGCAGTACAATCAACATTGGGCAAAGTGAGTAGTCAATGTTTTTGGGAAAATAAAGGAAATTCATATGGGGAGCATAAACATATTTTTACATTCAATTTTTTCATGGAAAACAAGGGGAGAACAAGAAAAAGAGCACTGGAGCTAGAGCAAGAAGGATGGGTGAATTCTGGAGCATGCTCGAGCATTTTGGAGTTGGATATTGAAAAAATAGGTTATCATGCCTGAAGAGTGAAATCATGAGTGAGTTATATTGTAACAACAAGTATTTGTTGTTGGTTTCTAGTAGTTCTCATGGAAGTGAGTTCCCTTGACTTACCAGTAGAGATATTCCTAGTTACATGTGCCATAGAAACCTTGATAAGTGAATGGGATGCCTGATGAACTGAGAGTAGTGAAGTGGTACATTCCTTGGGTTGGGAAGGTCAAGAGGAAGAGAGATAGAGGAAATTAGAGATAACTATAGAAGAATACTAGTGGGATGTGAGATATTGAGGTGAGAGTGGACTGTGAGAGGAACCCTTCTTTTGTGGATTCCTTTCCCCAGCTTGGGGATGACTTACTATTGAGATATGGAAAAACAAGTCTATGTTTTGGTGGAACGTCCTTCCCAAGAAGTTGGTTGCACAACTTTCTTTTAAAGATAAGTGTTTATCTATTATCTGAGTTTTCTTATCAGCCTTATGGTTGTGCATTTTACTCGGTGAATGAGAATGGTTTTATGTATTGTTATAGATGATTTATTTGCTACATTCATGTTCATTTGGAATAATTTAGATGAATTTAATTATGGGTATATGAATCTAGTCAATTATGTGTATAAATTGTGGTTGGTAAGCTACTGGAACTGAATTAGCATAATTTATTTTTATTTTTATGTGTATTTTCTGCAAGTAATGCTCCTTGGTTAAGCAAGGGAATGTTACATATTCAATTAATTCAACTAGAAGAAGGTGATTACGTGGAGGTGGATTTTAATCCTCACTTTCATCATTTGAAGAAGAAACTGGAATATAAGCACTAATAAAAAGTTGGGAATAAAAGATGGATTGTAAGCCAAAGATGGAATAAACACTGAATTAAACTTGTAAGACAAGAGACCTTCATCAATCATAACATCTCTCATTTTAATAATTTCAATGGGATGAAGTTGAAGAATCTTATAACCTTTTACATCTTTAGAATATCCAACAAAAATGCACTTTTCACATTTAGGTTGTAATGATTTTCTTTTCTCATTAGGAATGTGAGCCCATGCTTTACTACCAAAAACAAAAGAGTGTCTTACATATGGTTTAATTTTACTCCATGATTCTTCTAGAGTTATATATTTTAATTCATTTGTGGGAGTGAAAATAACTAGACAATTTACACAATTAATGGCTTTTTCCCAAAAATGAGGAATTAATCCCTTAGATTGGATCATACAACTTGCCATTTATTTTAATATGCAATTATTTCTCTTAATAACACCATTTTGTTGTGGCATATATGGATTGATATGTTGCATCTTAATTCTCTATGTGACGTAATAAGTTATAAATTGTTTGTTAACATATTCACCTCCATTATATATTCTTAACCTTCGAAGTTGATGTCAAGATTTTTTTCTACAAGGGTCTTATATGCAAAGAACATGTCAGAAAATTAACTCTTAAGTTTTAGGAAATAATTCTAAGTGCGTCTAGAGAAGTGATCCATGAAAGTTAAGAAGTAATTGAACCTAGAGAAAGAAAAAGAAGTAAGTGCACCAATAAATCACTATGAACAAGCTACAACGAGGTTGAGGTGTACTGAGAGGCATATTTATCAAAAATGTCCCAATGATGTTTTCCAAGAACACAATTGGAATAAACACCATCTCTACAAGAAACGAGAGGAATATTAATGACCATATTCTAATTACATAGTTGCTACAATGAGTGATTGTTTAGATGACAAACTCACTTATGCCACAGTTTTCTCAAGTCACTACAATGAGAAAAAAAATGGATGGAAGAGAAGATGAACCAAAGTTGTCAAATATGTACAAGATTGTAATATCATCAATAGTTTTGATTGCTAGGACATGCTTAGGATGGTTTAAGTCCTTGATAGCAACTTGAAGAGGTGAAAATTCTACTATTTTACCTTCACTTGAATGAGTAACTTGATATACTAATAGAAGGATGTAGGAAATACTTGGAACACATAATACATCATTAAAATGACCATCATCTAGTTGAACTATTCTATACCCTACAACATTAAGAGATCTATCATCACCAACAATTATATTTTTGGTGTTACATTCAATAAAAACATAAAATATGGCTTTATCCTTAGCCATATGATAATATGTTCTATAATCAATAAGCCACTCATTAGAAGAATAAGTAGAAACATTGCATTCAAGGAAAAACTAGAAGCAAAAAGTGCATGTCCATGAGAAGAAGAGTTATAAAAAGAATAATCAATATTGATATTGTGTTTCTTCATTGTTGCTTCTAAGGATTCCATCTTCTTAAAACATTTAGATTCCAGATGACCATTTTTCCCACAAAAATTATAATGTCTCTTAATAGTCTTCTTGCCTTTTGATTTACTTCCTTTATCACCATTGGGAGTAAGAGCTAGTTGAGAGAGTTTGTGAGACTTGTTTTGTTTTTTGTTTCAAGGATGCCACTTCTTTAGATTCTTGAGTTTATAATTTTGTTGTTCCATTAAATATTTGTTAGATGTACTTGCGGTGTTGTTTACTTCAAGATGAAAAATGTTAATTTTTCAAAACCCCAACCCAGTTTCAGTCTCGCTGATTTTTCAGCCAAATTTAAATGCCAAACTCAGTTTCATCACTGTTTCAGCATATGTCAGCCCTGTGTTTCAGCATATACTCACAGCGGTGTTTCAGCATATGACTCAGCATTGTGTTTCAGCATCTGTTACAGCACTGTGTTTCAGCATCTGTTACAACACTGTGTTTTAGCATCTGTTACATCACTGTGTTTCAACATCTACTCACAGCGGTGTTTCGGCATATGACTCAGCACTGTGTTTCAGCATATACTCACAGCGGTGTTTCAACATATGACTCAGCACTGTGTTTCATCATATACTCACAGCGGTGTTTCAGCATATGACTCAGCACTGTGTTTCAGCATATAAAAAACTTAACAGAAAATAAATTTCAGAACTGAAACATGAGGATTCTGAACATCGTTTTCAACGCAGAAATAAAATATCAGCAATATGCAAAACTCAGAAAATATAGACACAAAGATTTTCGGTCTAACTTCGACCCTGGAACCTCTCTCTTGCTCTCTCTTGTTCTCTCAACAAGAATGCTGCAACTTTCTTGTTCTTGGCATCTCACCAAGAACCTCTTGGCATCTCACCAAGAATCTCTTGCTCTCTCAACAAGACTGTTGCTGCTTCTTCTTCTCTTTCTCTTGGCATCCCACTAAGAGCCTCTTGGCCTCTCACCAAGATTTCTTCAACTTCTTTTTTCTTGGCATCTCACCAAGAACCTCTTGGCATATCACCAAGAGTCTCTTGCTCTCTCAACAAGACTACTGCTGCATCTTACCCAAGAATGGGTGCGCCCACTTGCCTTAATCAACCTCATGAGGGAAGGTGAGGAGTTTTCTAATCTAACGGCTGAGATTAGATTAGATGGGTGGCTGAGATTTGGTGTCTCTTCACTCACCCTCACTTTAATCATAAAGTTATCTTTTAATTTGCATCTCACAAATTAATTTGACTAAGACCCACATTCGACAATTTCTCCCCTTAGGCGCCTAGGGAAGAGAAACACTTGCCTTGGTACTTTATTTTTAATTAAAAATTTAACAAAAAATCCCATCTTTCTCTCTAATAAACGAATCACAAAAATCTCCAAAATAGGGCATCTTGTATGTAGCTCCATGACTAATGAGATCATTTTTGGTGGAGTAAAAAGTAGATGCAAAAATATAATAGGAAGTGCCAAGCTTAGAAACAATAGCATACATAAGTTGGTCATACGTCTTGATTATCTTACATTTTGCAAGTAAAAGTTCAAGTGTTTTTAACTTAGATAGAAAATATTCAATGTAATAGAAATCACTGGTATTTAAGTCAATCAATTGGTTTTCAGGCTAGTGGGTGTGAATCTTTTTGTGTTCACTAAACAAGGTTTCCAACTTTTTCCATGCTGCATTTGGAGTTTCAATTCCTTTAAGGTGAAATGGAAGATCATTGAAAATGTACATTCTAATTAATCAATGTGATTCATCATTTTTATTATCCCAATTATCTTTCTTTAATGCATTAAGAGGGACAATTTTTCTTCCCAAGGTAACCGCATAAAGTCCCCTACTTTGTACTAAATCCTCCATATGAGATTTCTATGAGAAGATTGAACTAGTAAGCAAGAGACCACTTTGACTAGACATATTATTATATGTAGGTAAGATGTTTTCAAAAGTAGAAACTAACTATCAACATGAAAAGATCTAAAAAAAACAAGCAGTTTGAAAAAAAAAAGTAATTGAAAATAGATCGAGGATGTCAACTTTATGTCCTTATTAAGAAAGACATAAAAAGTAACCAAGGTGCCACATGGCAGGTGGAGGTTGGCCAACATGGTGATGGGTGCACAATTAGGTCACCGGGTAAAATAAAATGCTCCCCTTATATAACTTTAACTATAAGCTCATGTTTACAAAAAAGTTCTTTTTATGATGTAAGTGACCCATTTTTATAAAATAAGTGAAAATCACTTTTACTATAAAGTTACTTTATAACTTAAAGTTGCAAGTAAAAGTAACTTAAAAAAGAACATTAATGTTACTTTATTAGTAATTTTTTTTATAATTTAAGTAAAATGCTCTTTACAATAAGGTTATTTTATAATTTAAAGTTTCATGAAATTTTTCAAAAAGGAACTTAATTAAAAGAAAGGCTTGTGACTCAATACCTCTAATTCAATTAAGTAATTTTCAACAAAGTGAGTTATTACAAAGGATATAACAAATGTTAAAGAGGAGAAAGGGAGCCTTTTTTTTAAAACGTTTTTCCTCGAAGTGTGTACTTACCGCCCAAAACTGTGTTTTTCACTACAAAAACTTAAAGTCGACTGCATATAAATTAAGCAATTTTTTTGAAAAATAAATTTGGAACTCATTGTGCCCTCAATGTCCCCCTTAAGTTTTGAGAAAAACTTGGTAGCACTCCTTTATTTTGGAATTTAAATTTATCTTATCTCCTCATTGCCTTACAACTTAGTTTCTTTCAATTCTTTTGAAATCAATAAATGAGAGGAACCTCCATGTTTCATTATCTTAATTACGACTTTGTTTTGTTCCCTTGACTTGATGTTTTCCTTTAAGAAGTTTTTAACTTGCTTACTTTATGATTTTTTCTCCAATCTCCTAAGTCATCCCCTTTTCTCATAATTTTCCTTTGTTTCTTTAGTTCGATCTCCTTTACTTTTTTGTTGAAGTTTCTTTTCTTTTGAATCCAAGCCTTTTTGGTTGAACTCTTTCAATTATCTTCTCTTCCTTATCTATGTTATCCTAACGTTTCCCCTCTAATTTCCAAGTCAAGCTTAATTGTCAAATCAAGCCCCCTTTTCATTTGAATTATGTTATCCTTTCCATAATTCAACATCAGGACTCTTCTATTCTTCATTTGAATGGACATTTCTTTTCAAATTCAATTTTTTCTTAGCCTCAAATTTTCCTTCCCTCAATTTATGATCGAGCCTGACTTCAAAAATTGGGCTCTAACTTCAACTCCCTTTGTAAGCCTCGTCCCAATTTCAAGATCAACCTCAATTTCCAAATTGAGCCCTCCTATCACCATTCAAATTGTTTGAGAATTTTATTTTGTTTGATGATTTTTGTTTTGTTTTACCTTCTCTTCAAGCATTGGGACAAACATTTGAAGGTTGTATTCTTTAATCGGTCCAAACCTTTGAATTGGGCCCTATAATCACCAATGTTCCCAAATCTTGGTTTGATTTGTTGATCATTTAGTTCTTCAAAAATCATGCCTTCCCTCATTGAAATGTAGTGAGAAGGGGTCCCAATTTTTCCAATTAGGCCCAATTCCCAAGTTAGTTTCCCTTTCCACTAGCTTTTGTTCACTTTTTTGATTTTCTTTAATGCCTCCTTACAACCTTCGAACTCTTTCTCCTGAATGTGAAACCTTGCTTTTGAAAATATTTGGATATCGATTATGATTAGGGAAAATTTTGAGGATCCATACTATCTTAAAGTGCATAAACCTTGGCCAATCTTACTAATTCTAAAAATGCCAACCATAAATTGTTTGGCAATAGTTTTGTAAAAATATTCAAATTTCTAAGGATTTTATATACTTTTTATAATTGTTTGGCATTTTTTAGAGTAAAATAATTTAATACTATAAAATTTGGTTGAATCATTTTAGAAAAAATGGAAATTGGAAAATCATTTTTTTGGAAAAAAACCATGGAAAATTAGTGCATAGGTGAAATTTAGCCCTTAAAATTTCCTTGATTGTCATAGTTTAGATTTCCCGAATCGGGTCTCCTTTCCACTAAATTTTCATAACGTGTCAAGACTCATAATTGATCTAAATGTTCAAATCAAGCCTCTCCTCGTGAACCCTTGCTTTTTTTCCATGATGGGTACTGGTTTTTTCCAATCAACTTTGCTTCTTAGAGCAACCCCCCTTGCTTTCAAGATCTTAGCACATCTGGACTTATAAAAGTTTGAGTTGGGTTCTTTAATGTATACATGTCACTTATGCATTAAATATATTTTAAAACATCTATTGTATTGGCTCAATTCGACAATACCATAACTTGAACAAGTGCTTTTTGAACTTAGAAATATATGAAATCTTTCCCTTTGGGTTTTGAATTGAAAGTTTGAATTCAAATGTAAATCTCATTTTTTTCAAATAGTCTATGCATTGAAGTGATGATTGGTTTCTCCTTGCAATAATTGAAACTACAGAATAGTTTAGGAATGTTACAGCCTCAGAAAAGTTTCCAATCTATTAGGTTCACCAACTATATACTTGATTATGAAACATTCTTATTCTCTTAGCAAGTTTTATTTTTTAAATGCACTAGTTAGATGCGTTATTTTGTTTTATCTTGTGGTGATATTCATATGCATTGGATTTTTTCTCCGTTCAAATTTAGTTAATGATTGCATGCATCCTTGATAGAGTTACTCTTCCCACACTAGAAAAACATCTATGTCTAAGTGAGGCACTTGCATGAGCTCCAATTTGCTTTGTTTTTCCTATGAATTGAATTGGAGAAACTCGAGTTTGAACTACAAATTTGGGATTGAATTTAAATCTTTGCATCTACTACAATAGCATGCACCTTAATTCAGGTCAACATCACCATCATTAAAACTAGTTTTCATTTCAAATTTATACAATGAAGTTGTTAATTCATTTAAATTTTCTTTACCTAAACCATGCCTGGCCTATTTTTGTGGTGTGCTTACATGAAAGAATTTATATATGGCTACCAAAGGATACAACAGGAGGAATAAAGGATCATAGGAGAAACCAATATAGGGAAAAACAAAGAATCCAATTGAGGTCATAGAGGTTACTAATGAAACAACACCAACAAGTAGAAATACCTCCACAACAAAAAAATCATCAATTGAAAAGGAGAAGAGATTTGTTGAGGGTAAGCAACCAATCATGGAAACCTATACTGCTAAAATATTAAATTTCTTATTTTTGTAGATAGTTCATACACTACTAGAGTTGGTAGGTCCCACACATACAATAAACTACTCCATTTGATCAAATATGGGAAAGGGCTCATGGAGGATGATAAATAGGATGAAAGAGAAGAATAATAACTCACATATTCATGTTTATTTCAAATACTTATGGAAGAAAAAGTATAAATTTCAGTTTTCACTTTAATGTGATGTCTTCCTAGCACCATTGTATGAGCTCATAATTTGTAAACCTTACCCAAGGATATCTACAGAAGGTTTATAAGTATTAAAAGACATTACAGATTGGCACCTAGATGAATACTCCGCCTATATAAATATTTATGGTGTTACACAGGAACCTCTTACGTTCTAGATTGTTTTCTAAATAGGTTGATCATTCAAGAAATTGGATACCATAATACATAGTTTTAACACATGCCTAATCGAACATCAAAATAAGTTGTGCCTAGATTATCCACTATATAGGAATGTATGGGCTAATAGATTCTACTTTTCTTGGGATGTAAGGAGAAAGGATTGAGGAATACAATTTTAAATTGGAAAGAACTCAAATGCACGATCCATTAGGAATTATTACAAAACATGGAGTTGAGATGAATATCTCCTTCCCCTATTAGCATGAAGAGAATGAAGTTGAAAAACCTCACAGAAGAGCATTAACTTATGAAGAGGTTATAAATAATTTGCAAGTTATTGTTGAGGAGAAAGAGAGAAGAGAGAAATAGGAACTTGTAAGGGATGCTATTGAGAGACGGGCCCTTCAAGAGAAAGGAAATGAAAAATAAAAAATAATACTAGAAGCATTAGAAAAGGTCAAGGTAGAAGCTAAGGACAAAAGAAAATAAGAAGCACAACGAAAAGCTTCCTAGAAAGAGGAATTGGAAAAGAAAAAGAGGTCAATGCTAAATCCAAAGCTAAATTTTTCAGGAAAGAAGGCAGAAGTAGAAAGGAAAGAAAAATAAGATGCAAAGGAAAAGAAAAGAGAAGAAGTAGAGAAAAATGACAAAGTTGATGCAAAGGATAAGAAGTTGAAAGATGAAGTTGAAGTTGAAAAAATAAATCTATAGGAGTTAGATGGAAAAGAAGCTAAATACAAAGTTGAGGAGTATAAGAGAATAGAAGAGGATTTGAGGAAGAAAAATCAAAAGGATACTCAAATAGAAGATTGAAGTTAGGAAGTGGAAGAGTTAACACAATGGACCAATGCCAATGAAGGCAACATGGAGAAACAACATTCTTCATCGATGAAAGAAGTATTCACTACTCAAACATTTTCTAGTAACTTTGGTCCAAGCATGGTTGCAGGAGGTGTATTCCTTATTCCAATGCTAGTAAGTGAAGTTGCTAATCTAGAATTGTTTTCATTCAATAAATAGAGGAAGGAAGTGATAAGACAAAAACATAAAATAAGGATAATTAGCTTGCATTGTAAGGTGATACTCACCACTGAGACTATGGTGATGGATATAAGAAAACTGAGCTTGCCTTCCTCTTCTATTAGTACTTTATCTATTTCCCAAGCCAATTTTCATAAAGTTGTGGATGTGGAGAAGAAAATGAAAGAATATAAAAAAAAAAACCACCTTGTTGGAAAACCAAGTTAACTACTACAAATCTATCATGTATTAGAATTTATATTTTATCAGGAAGAATTTTAAGGATAAAATTTATATTAAAATGTAGAAACCCGGGATAATGTTACTAGTCCTTAATATGCAAAATGTAAAAGAATTGTGTTGTATAGTTGGTTTTCATTGATGTCAACCCTTGGAGAGTGATCTTGGAGATTGATGTCAACCCTTAGAGATTGATGTAAACCCTTAGAGAAGTCTGGAAGCACCAAATATGTGTATGAGATCATTGTATAGTTGGTTATCATCTATGTGATCGAGATTTATTTTGAGTTAGTTGATGTCAGCATATGTGATCGATACATTTGATGAATACTACATGAATCCCCAGAGGTGTGGTTATGGTACCCAAATTTCAATGAGGTTTATGGACATGAAGGAAAATGAAATTATAGGTAATACTATCATAGATGGATAGTGCTTGTCATGTCATTTCCGGTGATATGTGGAATGCCACATGGTTCCTCACCATTAGGGAGATATGACTTCCTCACCGTTAGGGAGATATGACCCTGTGAAGTTTGAAGCCCCGAAGAATGGCCAAGAAGCCCTTAGTTGGTTACAAGTCTTGGTCAAAGGGTAAAGTGGTTGTAAGAAGAAACCCCTAAAATAAGGAAAGAGGTTACCTAGCATTAGTATAAATACACCTCAAAGAGTTTCTCATTTGAACACACACACTTACAATTGAATATCTATCTTGTGAATGTTGGTCTAGTATTGTGATCTTTTGGATAGTTTGTCATGACATTTTTTTGAGGTAGGAAAGGAAGGTCGAAGGTGAAAGTCTCAGAGTTACAACAAACATGACTAACCCTAGTTTCTGAGGCATCCATGAGTTGTAGGTAAAAAGGGCATGGATGTACGCAGGATGCAATGGAGAAAAGCGCGGATATCCACGGATAGTAGTAAAGGAAGTCGCAAATCTATGAAAATCTTGTGAAAGGATGAGAAGAGATGTTGGTACCTGGTTGCTAAGGACCGTGGAAGAAGTTACAAGTCATTTTACAGTACAATAGGTCAGCTACAAGATCATAGGTAAGTTTTAAGGGTTATGGTTATGGTGTTATGGTACATGCATGGTGATGATAGTATGTGATATGATACATATTGGTGATGTTATGGTACATTGATTAGAAGAATTATTGGATATCTTGGTGTATGGTTTGGTTACATGTTATTGGCATATGGTTGAGGCTTATCTCATGGTGCATGGCATGATTGAGAGTGATATGGTGTATGATTGAGACACAGTTCATGGTATATGGTATATGGTATGGTACAGGTGTTGAGGTACATGATTGATGTGCATGGTTGCCACATGGTATGGTACATGATATGGTGTTGATGTGAATGTACATGGTTGGTATACTCGGTTGATGGTTGAGGAATATGGTATAGGTTGAGGTGCATGGTTGATGCATGGTTTGGTACAAGTGTTGGTGCATGGTTGATGAACGGTTTGGTATAGGTGTTGGTGCATGGTTGATGCACTTGTTTTGGTACATTTTTTGGTACAAGGTTGATGCTTGATATGGTATAGGTTGATGGTTTGGTACATGCTTTGGTACATGGTTGTGACACATATCTTGTGATGGTATGTTGGTGATATTGGTACATTCTTGGTAGAGGAATGTGTTGGTGATGTTGGACATATATTTGAGAGGTGTACTTGGTATATGATCCATGTGAGAGGATCTGGTTGAGTATCAGTGACAGTAATAGGTTGGAAAGGTTGATAAATGATAGTTTGTAGAGGTTAATGTGATAGGTTGGATATAGTTACACTTGACATGTTACATGTTGATGTGATAGTGGCAGTGACAATGATAGTTGCAGTGAAAGTGGCAGTGATTGTAATAGTGACAGTTGGTCTACACTAATATTTCAATGTGACAGTATGAGAAAAGGAAAGGGGTTTGTAGCCTCCTTCCAGTTGGATCTGGAGAATCAGGGAGTTGGAGCTTCCTTCAGGTTGGATCTTGGGAACTAGGTGGTTGTAGCCACCTTCCGGATTAATCCAGAGAACTCAGGGGGTTGTAGCCTCCTTCTAGTTGGAGCCAGAGAATTCATAGAGTTGTACCTTCCTTTAGTTTGGAGCCCGTAAATAGGGGTTTGTAGCCTCCTTCCAGTTGCAGCTGGAGAATTGGGAAGTTGGTGCTTCCTATGAATGAATTCTTGATATATATAAGAAAGCATTATGTGGTTTTCTCCCATTTGGGTTTCCACGTAAATACTAGTGTACTTTTTTCTTGATGTGATGTTGCTTATGATTACATGCTGATGATATATATATATATATATATATATAATG
>CBVK0100352839.1:0-20477 GCA_900067695.1 Picea abies
ATAATATATTTATTATATTTATGAAAAGGTTCATTATACATTTTGAATAATGAACAATCCTTAATTATTATATTAAATTTCATTGTTCAACATACATTTTCCAACTAATTCGGCAGGGACTGCGTTGCCATGCAACCCTTGTTATAATTAGATTTGATAGATAAGAATTTTTTATATTTTATGATATTTGAAATTTTCAGAAACTTTATCATGACACAGATGTTCCGTACACTAGATTGATAGATGGGATGTATACTAGATTGATAGATGAGATGTATATGTGATTGTAAAAGTCATTTATTATGATTGCATGAATGGGATGTATATGTGATTGTAAAAGTCATCTCTTAAATATATTAGCCTTGTAATAGTTAGATTTGATAGATAAAGAGTTTTTTATATTTTCTGATATTTGAACTTCTCACAGACTTTATCATGACATATGTTGTGTATAATATATTGATAGATGGGATATATATGTGATTGTAAAAGTAATAAGAATATAATATATTGATAGATGGGATGTATATGTGATTGTAAAAGTCATCTCTTATGACCACATGACACTCAATCTTTTGACTGAATGACACTCAATCTTTTGTAAAGTTTCATTTGATTCTAATCTGAATAGCAATAAAACTGCTTGATTGCATGATACTCAAGCTTTTGTAAAGTTTCATTTGATTCTAGCAATAAAACTGTTTTTTTTCTGGGAAAAAATTCTAATCTAAATAGCAATAAAACTGCTTGATTGCGTGACACTCAAGCTTTTGTAAAGTTTCATTTGATTCTAGCAATAAAACTGTTTTTTTTTAAGAAAAAAAAAGATGAAAAAACATTTGATTCTAATCTGAAAAACTGATTGACTGCATGACACTCAAGCTTTTTGTAAAGTTTCATTTGATTCTAGCAATAAAACTGTTTGTTTTTTTCTGGGAAAAAAAAAAGATGAGAAAACACTTGCTAACTTGATTTTTTTAGTAAATAAAAGAATGAAGTAAAAAATGTTAAAGAAAGAAAGAAATAGATGAGAGTAGAGAACGTGACTACCAATGGTTATGCCTCGATAAAAAAAAAACATCAACCACAAATTAAAACAAGATGCATAAAATAAAATAAAATACAAATTAAGACCTTGAAACAGAGTTATTTAACAACATGCTTAAAACTGCATTTTCCAAACCTTTTTGGTATTTTCCAAAGCTTTTTGGTTTTCGAACATTTAAGAACCACTATATTGGAAAGACAAAATATTAATCTAAAATTGTGTATTACAATGTGAAATCACTTTTGCCATTTATTGCACTGCAGAACAATTAGATAATATTAATTCTTACAAACAATTGCAATAAATCGAGTGATAATAAAAGTTTGGGAGGTGTAACATTCCCTGTCAATGAAATTACATTTTCTATGTTTGTTATCCTCATGTAAAACTGAGGATAAATATCAAACAAGTTCCAACGGCAGCAAAAATATTTCCATGGATCAAAATACCCTCAAACCAGTAAAGTATCTGTCAGAGGCATTGAGGAATCTGGAATCTGGATTGCTCTCGGTTTTCCAGTTCGACGCAGTCGTCATGAAGGTCATAATATCCATCTGTGCATGCCTGTAGCAAGGCATTTAAAAACAGGTACAGTGTAGCGAACATTGTGTGATATGGGTCCCTCCATTTAACATATAATTGCCCCCCATTTTAGGAAGTGGTTCCAGCCATGGTTTGAAAATGACCAGTAATACTGAATCGTGCTGGATGAGATGTATATCACATTTTATGTCTTATTACCATGGCACTTCCAGAAGATCAGGGACCCATTCGTCTAATATATCATATGTAACAGGAACTTCAGTGTCCCGAGTGAATTGCACATAGACATGTTCGCCACTGAGAGCAATCCAGTTTCTCCATACTGCCACCTTCAATCCTCATCTAAGAAGCTCCTCAGGTTACGAAAGCCTTCTGCAGATATATTACAAAATCTGAGCCTAGGACGCTCGATGCAAGGTGGAGGTTCAGCCGAAAAGCAGACTACCACAACCGTCAGATTGTCAAGTGCTTTCAGTCGCAAAGCCGCTAAAACAAGCTCCTCGGAACATTGCTGTGGATCATTGTGCCGCATAAGCTCTCTCCGTGCAATGCTGACTGCCATATCGCTTGACATAACATCCCAAATGCCATCACAACCAATTATCAAAAATTCATCTTCCTCTGTAAGATCAGCCAGTCGAAATTCTGGCTCTGCACTAAGAGGACTAGAAGAGCCTTTTGGCAATTTCATGTCCCAGTCACCTAATGCTCTAGCAACTGATAATTCACCGTTAACATATCCATCGTCCACAAAGCCTCCCAAAGATTCAATTCGCGATCTTTCACTGGGACAATTTGGTTTATGGTCTCTAGACATTTCCACTGCTTTCCCCCTCCTACACAATACTGCCCGACAGTCCCCGGCATTAGCCACGAGGAGAGACCTGCACAAGGGAACACAGATAAGAATTGGATCTAAAAACTAACAGATAATTAAATGCAAAGCCATAGGATTCTGCATCCACCATAAAAGATGCAGAGATTTCAAAAGCAAACTGCAAACACAATACTAACCTTCCAACGATTAATGCCGTCAAGGCTGTTGTGCCACAAGACCTATCAACATCAGAGTCATCAGCCAATGCAAGATCAGCTACCAGAAATGCATTCTTTAAAACCTTTTCAGCTGCACTTTGAAAATCAGCATCTTTTTTTGGAATCCTAGGGAAATCAGCATCTTCAGTGACAAATTTTAGAAGGTTGTTTCGAACAAAGATGGCTGCCTCGGCACCCCCGTGTCCATCATATACCTATATGAAACAAAACTTCAGGGTTAGCAAGCATAATTTTAATCTAAAAAGATTGGCTCTAAATACCACTACTATAACGTACAAATGACTAGGAGATACCGTGATACCAAAGGTGATGACAACACATGGATTGTTTTTTTTTCATTGGTCTGTATCTTATCTATGAACAGTTTTGTTTTGTTCGATTGAGCAGTCACTATCTGTCTCTAGTTGTAACAGCTGTTATACAGCTATCTAGTTGTAACAGAGGTATTCTGTAGAGCTTTTTGCTCAATGAATACCAGTAGTGACAGTCGGTGAACCTCCTGATAATTTTGATAATTATAATTGTTTAGTCTCTGCTCTCCTTTTTTGACTTAGAAACAAGGGGCACTTTTGTAGCCATTATTCAATCTATTTTATGCAATACTACTACCGGGGCTTGACTGGTTGGTCAAGAGAGGAAGGTGATATCCCCCGACCAGAGTTAAATTACTCCAGGAGTGTGGAACATTTCGTCCTGTGAAATCGTGAGGCCGTGATAGCTGTTAAGTCAGTCCTGGCATGGCACTTGCCATACATTGCAACACAGAGTCGCACCTCTTATAGGTGGTGGATGCTCGGCACTTGAATAGAGAGGAAGCATCCTGCCAATTCCTCCTATTTTATGCAATAGTCATGATAAGACGCTTACTGAGAATATGTCCAATAAATTGAAAAGTCTCCTTTCCTTAATTGTAAAATTGCTTTTGCGGTAAGAAGAAAATGTTTGGATAGTTAGTTGTGGTGACCTAAGAGCCATTCCATTCAGTGGCTATGGAGAATCGGTCAAGCTTTCAAATCAAGCAACATGTCAAAAGTTTATCGGGTGAAATAGAGCTTTCTCATTAACTTATGACGGATTTTGGTTTTAAGGGTGCATTGAGTAGGTGAAAGGTTTTATTTATCTCATTGGTTTCCTATGCAATGTGTTTATAAAAGGCTCTCTTGGATTTTTTCACCTCTTTGGGATGGCTTGAGGTAAGGTATTTCCTCTTTATAATTCAAATAGAGGCTTTAGCTAGGTCGTCGGCAGAAGAAAATCAAAAGCAAGGGTTTAGCCTTTGACAGACTAACAACTTATAGAAAAAAACTACTGCTAAATGAAAGTGTACAAACCCTTATGGACTAACACACATCCATTTTAACCCCAAATCTACTAATTACCAAGAGGTTCAATCAAGTCAAGGTGTAAACCCTAATGTTTTTGCACCCTCAGATACTATTTAGTATTTAATAACATTGAGGTTTGCACCTCACTTATTTTGATGCCTTTCAACCTAAGTTGCTTGAATACAGGATACAGATAAAACAAATTTTTAGAAACCAAGAAACGGTACAGCTAAGATACATTAAATACATACATACATATCTTATCTATATTTATATAGATATGAAAGAAACCAGGAGGCATAAAAATTTCAGAACACCAATCATGAATTTCAAATTTGGAAACAAAGCTAAAAAATAGTTCTTTAAAAGAAGCCCAAGCCCTCACTTATAACTTTCTAAGAAAAAATTGATGTTTTTTCCCATTTTAGTGAACAAGACACTGGTTGGCAAGGCTGATACACTGGCCGAAACGACCAAAACATCAGCTGAAATGGCTGATACAGCATTTCAAAATATGAAATGCCACTGAAATGTATGATTCTGTACAAGGAAATGTTAAAACGCTGAAACATGTTTCCAGCACCTCAACCTGAGCTTCCTGTAACATAGCTCTCAACACATAATAGATCTGAGGTTAAGGTGGATCTATGCTAGTTTTTTATAGTTGTTAAAGTATGGTAAATAAAATATATAATATGCAGGTTTTTTTTATATTATGGTGATTTTAAAAAAAGATGCAACGTGGAGCTTCCGGTAACATAGCTCTCAACACATAATAGCGGTAACATAGCTCTCAACACATAATAGATCTGAGGTTAACATAGTTCTCCAATTGCATCCCAATTACTAAGGGTTTGAACCAAAATAAATGAGATTATTCGATTTTTACTCCCAGAGGCTATTCTCGTACCTATATATGTTAAGAACAGCATACTTTGTATTCATATCAGCGGTTACGAAATGATCATCTTCAGATTACCTTTCAAACAAAAATACAAATACTGCAGGGATGGCACATTCATACTACAGAGTAATCTTAGATGCTGTGAACTGTTAGATTTTGCACCTTGGAACGAGTTCTCAAGACCTGGGCGCAGAGAACAGTTCAGCAGAAAGGTTTAGTTGCAGCCTACAGGTATAGGCACAGCAAAGCAGGAGGTACAATCTGTACAGGCACGTGTGAACCAGGTCTGGGCATTTCAGTTGCAGCAGTTCAAACAGGACAGTGAGAGTGCATTGATTATGAAGGAAAGATCAGCATTATAGAATGGATTGCTGTTCTATTTCCAACAATCTATTTTCAGCAGTTTGCCTTTTTTATTTGTATTGAACTGTTCAGTTTTAGAACAGTTCTAAATTTCGACTTAGTCAAGGAAGGCGCATGAAATCTAGTTCTAAATTTTGACTTAGTCTGTAGAGATCCTTGCTCCTCTCGTTGCAAATATAATGAGGTTTTTTTAAATCTTTGGGAAGGAACGAACTAGAAAAATGCTTAGATTTGTTTTAATACAAATACGGATATTTAGAAGTGTGTCTACTGTACCTCGAAATTCTAAAATAGACCCCTCTCAATAAATTTGCTTGGGTCTCCTCCAAATTATCAAAAGGTAAAAGAAAAGTGAAAGGATGACCTTATTCCTAAATTTATTGTCAGTTTCTTTGAGCCATCAATAACTCTTGATCTTTTTGGCAAATGTGCACAATTTCAATTTAATTATGCCTATTATCAACAAATGGACGGACAGATTGAAGTAGTTAATCGTAAATTTATTTTGAATTTTTTTGTCACCAACATGAGACTCCATGGGATTGGAGAGATTGGGCTAACAGCTACAGGAATGCCTTAGGCATGTACAGTTGTAATTTTGTTCTCTTCAAAGAAATAAAATTACTTGCTTTTATCCTTGATCCTTGGAAAAAAAAAGTTAATCGTACACTTGAAATTTGTCGTGTTGTCTGGTATAGGATCAACCAAGTCAATGTGACTTGAAATTTGATACTACCTCAAGCTAAGTTTTTCTCGTATTCTCTGCGTATTTATGACTCTATCCAAACTATCTGATTATTTCTGTTTTTCCCCAAATTAGAAGTTCTTCGTACCACAAAAGCAGACAAAAAAGTCGACAAAAAATAACAATCCAGGAGCCTTTCCAAGTGCATCCCACTTACTAAGGGTTTGAACCAAAATAAATGAGATTATTCGATTCTTACTCCCTTATCAGCGGTGATGAAATGATCCTCTCCAGATTACCTTTCAGACAAAAATAATAAATACCCCAGGGATGGCACATTCATATTACAGATATGGTCGGAGTAATCTTAGATCCTGTGAACTGTTAGATTTTGCACCTTGGAACAAGTTCTCAATACCTGGGCGCAGAGAACAGTTAAGCAGAAAGGGATAGTTGCACGTATAGGCGCAGCAAAGAAGGAGGTACAGTCTATGGTTTGGTCTTTTTTTTGGATCGAACCAGATTTGGATCTGGCTAACTTTGTAACCCTAAAGAGATCTTTTTATGTTATATAAGAAGGCACGGGTATAGGTTATATTCATTCATTTTTCAGAGTAAGAAGCAATGGGTAAAGGGTAGAGTTCAGAAGCTTTCTGTGCATTTCCTGTTTTCAAGAATAATAAACATTGATGTGATTTGAGTTTCAGATCTTTGTACTTACTGCTATTTTCTACAGTTTGATGTGTTTCAGTTCCTAGTAAAATTAGATTGCAGTTTTGATAGAGATTTCAGCTTTCCTAAGTAGGTAGGTTAGAAATCAGACTAGGACTGCTACCAAGTGCTGAAGAATTTTAACATGAACATCCAGAATCGCTAACCACCATAAATATTTTACTATATTTTTAATTTTTAAAGAAAAATCTAGACCTAAATTCTAAGATTAACCTATAGCAAAAGCACTTACCCCATAAAAGGCATTTGGTTTTGGTCCCTCGAACATTGTACCAAGATGTTTTGACAAATCATCAATACATATGTGCTCATCTTCCATACACCCCCTGCGACCAATATCTGTAAAACTGCCAGACCGTATGATTGGTATGAACTGCTCCCTCCCATTCTCAATGGAAGGCTTTGGAATCAAACTTGCAGTCTTCAAGTCCTGAAATAAATTGAAATAAAGGCAACCAGTATTAGGTTCAGAATGCACTTTTTTGGAATTCACTGATCACTGAAGTATGACAAGTTTAAGTAACAAAAGTTGATTCACTATAACATATGCTTGATGGGTAATTTATCTCCTGAGATTTGGGAACAGAAGGGGAGAAATGTTTCTTGCTATGGGTCTCATAAACCACAATACCAAACAGAGTCATTTTGTTCCAACAAAACTTTAAATAGACTGTACCATGATCCTTATAGCATTCAGCATCCAACTATCAAGAAATAGATCCCCTGACCGAGGTGTGAAAGCTAACTTTGTTTTACCACCAAAAAAAAAAAGTTAACTAATAGAAACTCAATGAAAGAACGAACAATCAGCAAAGGCATAAGATTGTTTCTTGATGTGTTTAAGAAAAATTATTTCTATCCACAAAGATATTAAATTGAGATTTCCTTTCTTGCACTTAAGGACAAGAGATATTGTCATAAATGATGTTCCTAAATTTGCTTCACCGGAACTCAATTACCATCTGAAAGGGGCTCTAACCAACCACGCAAAACTCAATCCGCCTAAATTTTTTTAAATGGCCATATAAAACACTGGATCCCGAGATATTTTTTCAAGTTGGGAAACTACAGTAAACAAATCATTAAAGCTAAAGACCTTTAAAACAACTCGTAATCCTTAGCCATGCATCTCCCCTTCACAAATATCAGAATCACAAATCAAACACTAGTAGAGATCACTGAATTGGAGTACGCTGCTTGCAAAGTAAAAATAACCAATATCTCTAAACTGACGCATTAACAATAATACTACCAAGTTTAGTGAGTGTAGCATTTGTTAGAACTTGAAGTGCACTTGTCTGTAATTGTGATATTACAGTAAAAGTAAGTATATCCATAGATTATAAAAATACAGCGAAAAAATACTTGACAATAACATTATTAAGATTGATTAGCTGATTAATGATAATTAGGGTGCAAGCTTTTGAGAACCTGGCTACCATACTTGTGCACTTAAAATATTTGTTTTTGGTGGGTCGGGTTGGGGGGTGGAAAAACTCATCATATCCCAACAAGCACAAGATATCCAGCCAAATGACCAACAAAAGAAGATACATCAATACATGCATCTAACAATTTTGCCTACTTTGCCATTAGACCACAAGCTCATGTCCTTCTTGAGCTTGTGATTTTGGTGAATAGAACTTCTGCACAAAATACCAAATTGTATAATTAACCAGTAAGTCATTGTGCAGCCATGATACCACTTAACCAAATTGCATAATTAACCAGTAAGTTATTGTGCAGCCATGATACCACTTAACCACTCACTGATCAAAACCAAGGACAAAGCATTTGAACATTATTCACATCAAACACATCAAGGGAACGTGGGTCAAGTGGAGCTTTTTCTTGAAAGAGACACAGGTTCACTCGCCCCAAGAACAAGCATTAACAGGTGAATTGTTGTGTTATTTATAATATCTTACAGTTATCTGTGAAATGTTGTGTTATTTGTAATATCTCACAGTTATCTGAGCCTAGGCAGTTTGTCCATCCAAGCCAAAGGTAGAACCCACTTTATTAACAAAGGGTCGTCTACCTTATAATAAGATGAAAAGAAAAACATTATTTATTTCAAACATGAGATTAGCCAAGGCCAACCATAAACTGCAATACCTCTTTAAAACCAATGACCTAACTAGTGCAGCAACCATTAATAATAAATGACTTAATTTGCCGTGAGCACCTGATGAAGACCCCAAAGCCACGGTGGGACATGAGTGCCTAATAAGCATGGAGTTATGAATGAGCTCTGAGCTCCAACTGCAGTTTGTCCTAGGCGGTGTATCTAAGCCAGAGGTAGAACCCAATTTGCTAACAAAGGGCCATTACCTTATAAAAACATTAATCACATTTAGCCTAGACCCATCATTAATTGCAGAAACTATTCACAACAAATAACTAAATTCCTGTACCAACTATTCACAATGAAGGATTTAATTTGTTAAGGGGCAGCCATAGATGAAATAATCTACAATTAACGAATGAATCCCCAATCGAATAAGTGAAATGATCATGTTTCTCATTTAGATTTATGGATATAAACTGTGTCAAAAGTTTTGAAACATCCAGTTTTTCGAGTGAACACTCTACTCATCGTCAGGGACAAAAGCACCTAATGATGTATAGCTTATAAGGGAGATTTGATGAGATTAGACCGTTGAGAAGAGGTCAATAAATTAATAAAATAGCCGATATGAAAAACATATTGAAAAGATGAAGAATTAAAATCGAGAAAAATTTACTTAAATGGAGCAAAAACAATGAAGGGGTGAACGTTGAGGAAAGTTGAATGTTATGAAATATTATTAGAATATGATATTAAAAGAAATAAATAAGAATATGATATTAGTATAAAATTAAAAGAAATATTGAATATAATATTAGAATATGTTATTAGAATTAAAAGAAAGGGATAGACGAGGAAGAACAGGGGAGAATAATGATTGAAATGATCATTTCGAAATAACCCGGATCATTTTGTTTAACACTACAGGCACACCAAGATTGACCAATCTTTCACTATTATTTCCCGATTATTGGCGATTTAATCTTTTGGGATCCTCGCTTACATGTTTTATTCCATCCATGGAGGAAGCTACATACCTCTAAATCAATCAATGGTGACAACATGGCTGCCTGATAATGATGGAGTTTTGGTTGAGCTCTAAGATTCACCAAAATTAGAACCAAAAAAATTTGGGATCCTCGCTTAAATGTTTTATTTCATCCATGGTGGCAGCTACAGACCTCTAAATCAATCGTGACAACATGGCTGCCTGATAATCATGGAGTTTGGGTTGAGCTCTAAGATTCACCAAAATTAGAACCAAAAAAAAAAAACTGAATTGGGATAGTAGCTAATAACTAAGGGTGCTTGATAAGGAAATGGACGGTTGACTTAGAATATAGAATAGCAGATAGGGCCTTGCAAAGCCTTACTGTAAACAAGTATTTACCCCTACCTTTGAAAGTCTTCGTGTAAGGGAGTATTTCTCCAAACGCCCAACAAGGCCTTTCATTCCTTGCTTGAACAAAGCAGGCAGCAACTATTCACAGTGAATGATTTAATTTGTTAGCCGCCGCGACAGACCATCCAAGCCATGGTCAAACGTCGGTGCCTAATAAGTTTTTGGTGAGAAAATGGGTGTCTGATAAGCATGGAGTTAGCCCAAGATTCACCAGGGCAAAATTAAAAACAAAAAATCAACTGAATTGGGATAGCTAAGCATGGAGTTAGCCCAAGATTCACCAGGGTAACAATAAAAAATAAAAAATCAACTGAATTGGGATAGCTAATTGCTAAGGCCAGAGAGTTGATAAAGAGATGGAAGGCTGACTTAGAATTCAGTAGACAAGGCCTTCCTGTAACAAAGTACTTAACCCGACTTAAAAAGCCTTGGTGTAAAGACGTATTTACCCCAAACACCCAAGAGGGCCTTTCAGTGCCTTACTGGAAGAAGTATGCATCGGCTATTCACAATGGATGATTTAATTTGTTAGCAGCCACTACAGACCTCCCAGGCCATAATTTGGCGAGAACATGGGTATCACGGAGTTATGGTTGAGCACCGAGATTCAACCGCTCGAAATCAAAAACTTTAATTGAATTGGGATAGCTAATAACAGAAATCTTGGCTGTTCTAAAACTCCAATAAAATAAAAAACGAATCAAACCCAACTCTTCTCTTTGCCACCCAATCATAAATTTCCACAGAAAAGAGCATCAGCATTCATATTAATCAGAAACCCTCAAAATCCCAGAACTGAACAAAATCAAACTAGTTCGCCATCAAATTTCAAAACACACCACGATTTCACATACACTGAAGACTCAGAAGCTCAAGATAAACCAAAACCCTAGAATCTTATATTTCCGTACGAAATCGACGAACCCTTACCAGCTGCGTCTGAGACGAGCCTGAGATTATCTCAGCACCGAAACAATTGGGAATAATCGCAATTGGCGACGGGCAATCGCGTTCATCCACCTGGCATCCGATCTTCTCCTTCTCTAAAGATAGAGACTTGTATGAAACCTCTACAACAGTACACGAACTTCTTCCTGCAACCATCTTTGTTTCTCCAAAACAACATCAAGAACAGCAAAAACGACGACGACAACACCCCCTTGTTTCTCCTCCTCCAACAAATTAAAAACCCTTTATCCCCCACGAGAATCTCGCCAAACTCTCTCCGATTCCTGCAAAATTTTTTGCAAATTCTTCGCCAAATTTCTTCCTGCCTGCCTGCCGGGTTGTCTATTATAGAGCCTCAGGAGGTCAACCTTGACTTGGAGTGTAAAACCAGTACACCTAAAGATTCTATATTTCTGTTAGGTGAAAGCCTGTATCTAGCTGTAAATCTGTTAAAGAGCCGCGTGGATTTTCCTGGACCAGACAATCTCATTTTATACTGTTGTGCTTCTTAATGCCTAGAACTAATTCATAATATCTAATAATGGAGGGCCCGAGGGTCGATCCGCGTTCGCACCGACGACACGCGCCAGCACGATGTCAGCGGGTTCGATAATGGCCACAATATATTCGTGTGATCTACTCGGACAAGACACGTGGCACAATAAAGAATAGTCAGCGTCGGTTTCGCGTGTCGGGGAAGGCTCTAAGATCCACTGGATCCTTCTGCGTAATTTATTAAATTTGTTTTTTCAAAGGTTGCGTTTATTTTCACGCCTTCTAAATCCCTTTCTTCACAGGGAAAATAATGTAGGGCTTCTTTTGTGCCACTCCATGGTTACGTGGCGATCTGTGGTGAATTCAGATCTTTTGGATTGGATTTTTTTAGTGAAGGTGATTTGGAAAGTGTCATATTTTATTTAACCTTTGAAAAAGGTAACTTGGGAGTGTGGAGAAGTGTGGTGTATTGAATTCTTTGAATTCCTTTTTAATTGGAATTCCTTTTTAATTGGAGTAATTTGGTTGGATTCTTTTAGGAAAGGTGATTTGAAAAGTGTTACGATTCATTAAAATAAAGACAGGTGATTTGGACTGTCTTAATCTATTAAAAACTTTGTATTTAAAATTGTGTGAAAGTCTTTGTAGCTTTAATAATTTATGGATGTAATAAATTAAATGACAAGGTGATTTAGACCGTAATCTATTAAAAACTTTGTATTTGAAATTGAGTAAAAGTCTTTGCAGCTTTAATAATTTATGGATGTAATAAATTAGATGAGAATGTAATTTTAGTTATAGGATTTTTTTATTTTTTTTTCTAAGAAAAAAAAGTTTGTTTGTAATTAAAAGTAATTAAAGTGATAAAGAGTATCTAAGAGTAAGTTAATCTTGTAGCAAAATTACCTTTTTTTAAATCATAAATTTAATAATTGAAAATTTAATCAAAATTTTAGATCAATAGAAACTATAATTAAGTATATTATTAGATCATGACAATCAAAAAAAGGTGCAATATTAGAAGACTATGTACATACAATATGAAAACAATAGGGAGATAAGTGTAATAGATGACATTTTGAGAAAGACAAAGAGTAGCATCTAAAGGTTAAAGACACATCATAAGAATGAAATTAGATGTTTAAGATTTGTAAAAGAATATAAAGGATCACTTCAAATATTTAGAAGTTGTAAAAAAAAAAAAACATTATAATTAATTGCTTTAACCAACTTAGGTCATTAACTTACTTAAAATAGATAATAAATATTAAAATTGAATAATCAATCTAATCAATAAATTAGTTAATGATCATTAAATTAATGTAAAAAAAATAGTATTGATGAATTGGCCATGAACTACTGCGAGTAAAGATGTGAGAACTTTTAAAGATGTGAGAACTTTTATATATTTATTTGCATTTGTGTACTCTCATAACTAATATATTAGTAAATAGTTGTTTGAAAATTGAACCAAGTTTTATAATAAAATATGTGTCATAACTAATATATTATGAAAATAGTTTCATAACTAATATATTAGTAAAGAGTTGTTTGAAAATTGAAACAAGTTTTATAATAAAATATGTGTTTTATTGTATTAATAGAATGATATAGAATTGTAAGTTGTTGCATTATAAAGTTGAGATTGGAGAATTATACTTTTGTTTTAATTAATATTAATTATACTTTACGATTTTGTAAGTTTGGAATGAATTTAGTAGAATTTTCTAGATTAAATAAATAAAAAACTATTTTACTTATAAGTTTGCGAGAATGTTTTTTTAAATTTGACATTTTTATAATAGTATTATATATAAATATGTTTTGTGTGAAATGTAAAATGTTTTTTTACTGGTTTTGTTGAAATTTGATGAGTTAAATTGGGTAAGAAATATTTGAATATCATGTTAAAATGGAGGTTGTCAATATTATTAATTGATTTAAAGATGTTAAAAAAGCTTTCAAATATTTGAAATATATAATCTCAATAATTGGATTTTACCATTTTAATAATGCCAAATTAAAATTTTCTATTACAATTTAAAAATATATATAAAAAAAACATTAAATAAAGTACATTTCATTATCTATGTATCCTATTTCATTTTGCTTTATTAATGTATCTACAAATCATACTAAGTTTTTTCTCTTCTTTTATATCTAATCTTCGAAATTCTTCATTTCTATATATAATATAAAGGCGTTAATTATTTGTTATTTTTTTCTTTGAAGATAGATGAAGTGTTCATTCAAACTTATTAACTAAAAATTATTTCTTTTATATTATTATTCTTTTTTAGAACATAATAATTATGTCGTTATTTATGGGTGAAGATGGTAACATCTTAGACATTCTTTAATTTTTATAAAGAATACAAATAAACACTTAAAATTGTATGTCATTTTTAATACTTTAACAAGCATAAGTGTTTATGTTCAATACGTTCAACTATTTATTCATATTTAACAAGCATAAGTGTTTATGTTAAATATGTTCAATTATTTATTCATATTTGAAGGACTTTTATGTATAAATGTAAATAAACTATTTATGATACTTTAAAAAAATAGTTTTCTAGTTAAAAATAGGTATAATAGTTAGTAAATATAACAAATGAACTCAACCAATTATCATTAATATTATTAGGTATTTACTAATTTTATATTAAAAAGCAAATCTCACTTATATGAATTAAATAAACTAATTTACATCAATTATTTCTTAAATACACCATCTACAAATATGAAAATACATATTTTAAATTTATCAGCAATATATTTTTTATAATATATATAAAATAATTATTAAATTTATTTAAAAAAAATACATATTAATAATAAAGATTAATATGTATTTTAAACCTCTCCAAAAACTACATTACCATTTAAAAATATATTATATTTTAATAATAATAATATAATAATAATTTATAAATTAAATTAAATATTTTTTAAGGAAATATAGCAACACTCCATTATTATATAAATTTGGTGTGTGGTAGGAAAGAGGAGACCAAAAGAAACGTTGCTCCTTGAGGGTGAGGGTGCATTGGAAATGTCAATCTTTTCTAATATTTAGGTTTTGGAATTCGTAATTATATTATATACTTGGCCATGAGCAAAGCATGATTCACATATGTCAATTCCACATATTTATAATGTTTCAGTATTACATTGGGAATAGGCCAACCACTCTCTTGACATATCTGTGTGTACTTAATGATATTGTGATGAAATGTGCATGATGAGGGAAGAAGTCACTTTCTCCATCTCCCCTAATTTCACTTTTAGTTATGCCACCTACTATAAAATAAGCATTATAAATTAATGGTGATAAATAGGCATGTCTATGGGAGAGTATAAAGGTGGTTGTGTACTTTTGCTAAGAGTTGTTATTATGGAAAATATTTGTAAAGAATATTAAGGAATAGGGTAATAAGGAATAAATCTGGTTGAGGAAAGGATTATTATTTCCTAATAAGTATGTTGTTATGTTGGAAAGTAGTTCTAAGATATTATTTTGTTTTATACCCATTTTTCTTTTAGTGTTTCTTTTATGTAATGGTATAAAGGAAAAATGATAAAAATTCCCTCTCAAATCAAGTTTATAAAGAAAAAAATTTAACAAACTTTGTGATGGCTTTCTCCATCCAATTCTTTCTTTGTGCAAGAAAATGTCGTATTTGAGCTTTACTTGTGGAGAACTCATCCTAATTATTTAATTCGATCCGACATGGATGAAAAGGAAGGGGGACTTTCTTCTCACCTGTTACCACCTAGATTTGCTTCTTTGCAATGTAAACATCAAACTTTTACAGAAATATGAATTCAAAGGTTCTTCTTCCATAATGTTATATGAGAAGGAAGACACCTATTAATCATCAACTCTATTAGGGTTTAATGTTCATTAATTAAGGGGGTTATTTATTTAGTTATTTCATTTATAGTTAACATTGAACTCTATTAGGGTTTAATGTTCATTAATTAAGGGGGTTATTTATTTAGTTATTTCATTTATAGTTAACATTGAAGTGTACTTTGTAATCTAAATCAAGTTTGCATTGAAGAAGTCTAAGGAATTTAAACTCTTTGTCTTTTTTGCACAATTTTCTAGATTCCAACTATGCCCTTAGACTCATTTTATAGTCCTTCGAGGTATGTAAGTCCAGGTGGACTTAATCCTTTATGTTTATCAGTGTCTCAACTCTTCCCATAGACCTAATGCTCCGATTAAACTTCATTGTAGTCATTTTTAAGTCCACATGACCGAGCAAATTTAGGTTCCTTATGTTTTCCCAATTTATGTAATCTCCCCATGGATGAGATCTCATATTTAATGGATTTCATAACACTTCAAGTTCATAGGGAAGCATTGAAGTTTATGTGAATGATCTAATAGGGAAAAGTGATGCAATAACACTGGCATTGAGATTCCACATTAGCAAGTTTTGGCTTAGTGAGAAGTATCCATGTATACAAGACAAATGAATAAGGATGTTGACTTGGATAGTGTGAGGAAACAATAACGAGGATGACTCAACTAGTACATGAATTGATCAAGTTTTGTATCATGGCATAGATTTTGTGGGTAAGGAGGATTGAAAAAACATGTGGTAGTGTCGGAGGATGCCACGTGGTAGTATAGTACATCTTACATGGTAAGTAGAAAAACCTTTCTTTCATTAAAAAATTCTAAGACTTTTGTTCTCTATCAAGTTTCATTGGCCTCTATAGATATTCCAGGTCCACTATGTTTGGAGGATTTTACCTCCTTTATTCTTTAGCTTACATGGACTTTTTCCACATAGCCAAGGTGGGATATAATTATATTTTATTAAGGTTTAGGTCCGAGAGGCTAGATGAATTATAGCCTTTATGTCATGACACCTCCAATGGACTCCGTGACAAAACAAAGTAAATTCCAATATTATCTTAGGTTTGGAGCAAGGCAAGTAAATTTGGAAACTTTAGACAATAAGTGCACAAGGCTTGAAATCTCCTGAAAGTGCAAGGTTTCACTATGTAGTGCCCATATGGTATGACATATTGAGTACTTGTAGAAGTAGGACTATGGTACTAGTATAACTTGGACCAATCAGAGGGTTCCACATGACAATGCACTTAGTGCTTCACTATCCACAACAACGTTAGCAATGACAATTGGGGGTCTCTTGACTAATCAAATCCCACCACGTGGAACATCAACATCTCAAAATATATGTTACTCAGGCATATGTACGTTTTAGAGAGTGGCAAGTGGAAGCAACGAGTCATGTGTACTTAAATGGTCCTAAAGCATTTTCTTTTGAAAAAACAAGCTAATTACTTGAGGGCTAGAGTTGGAAAAAGATTAAAATGGGTTCTATTAAATTTTGGGTCTACAAGACTAGTGATATCATTGCCCTTGTGTTTCTTAGTTACAAGACTTTATCCAAGGATCTAACTCTTTACAAAATTGGGCTTGATCCTCTCAAAGTAGGGGAATCCTCGCCCTTGTGTTTCTTAGTTTCCATACTTTCTCTATGGACTTAATTGTTTATAAAATTAGGCTCTATAATATTTTTGGTTTAGGAGTCTAGGAGGATCAAGCCATTTTCTCTTCATGAATTGGACATGCTCCTTCAAAGAATAAACCCCTTATTTCATTTCACTCTATCCTAACTCCATCACCCAATAGTTCTTGGTACCATTCAATAATAACCAAAACTCTTTACCATTCAATAATAACCAAAACTCTTTAATATCTTCATTGAATGTTTTTGTTATCTTGTTTGAGTCATATTGAATATAATAAGAGCTTTGGGGATGCCCCCTTAGAGTAAAAAACACTAATCCTAAACTGAGAGGGGCTTGATTAGTCACAGTGGCCTTTCCCCTTGTTGTCCATTCAAGGAGGATTCTCTTAATATTGTTTTGTCTTAACAAATATGTTAAGTTGTTGATTTGGGTGATAACCTCACCCATGCCATTTATATAGCCCTACCTTAAACGATGACATGCATGTATATAAGTGACTTAGGTGTCTTTTGTTTAGAGGTCTTTTGTAGATAAATCAATTGTCATTCGTCCACATGCACGAGGCTTTTATATTTTGGAGTTCGACTCCTTGGTGAAGAAAACACAAGTTGCTCACAATATGCTCTAAGTTCTAAATGGTATTCAATTATTTCATGATTATTTATGAATTTGTGGTAGCCTAACTTCAAAATCTCAAATGATGGTCCCACTATAGGTCAAATTGTCGAGTCTCCCTTTGGAATATTGTGGGTTCCTACAAATTTAACTACTATTGGCAATTCTTTGGGTAGTTTCATCTCATTGGTTCTCGAAACATGTTGTTTGGTTTTACTACATATGTTAGGTTATGGATTTATGTAAGTTAAAAAAATGCCTTCTTAACCACATTGTGCTAGCATGCAATGACCAAAGATGGACTCAATGCCTATCCTATAAACATGTTTCTTTTTGTTGGAAACTTTGTTTTGACCATGGTCATACAATTACCTCTTGTTTAAAGTAAAGTCATTTTCAACTCCAAAAGAAAAATCTCAAATCCCTCTTGGTAGAAATTGTAGTCATAATTGGAGGAACATTAGGTAGATCCAATCAAGACTTTTCAAGGTTCAATACTTGCTCCTTCAACCACTATAATTGCTTCAAGGTCAAAAAACAATAATGAATCCAATGTCATTATTATATATTAGTATGAAACTCCTTTCTCATTGATTAATCGGTTTGTCTCATTTCTCATTGATTAACCACTTTGAAAGGAAAAATATGAGACATAAATTAGATTCATTAGAGTGATAAAGGGATCCAACACTATTGTCTTCAATGCACATAAGAAAACAACTAATGATGATATACATGTCGAAAACCAATAATATGGATGTTGGTTACACTATATTTAAGATAAATTACAGAAAAAATGATATAAATATAGATACATCATCATGTAGTATACATACATAGGGAAATAACTGATGATGATGATGATGAACTTGTCGACAACCCATGATATAGATGTTGGTTTTCCTAGGAGAAGTTAAAGCAAAAATGATAGAAATGTAGAAACATGATCATCAAGTACATTGAACAAATCATGGATGATTATAGTAGTAATTGATCTAACTTTGTAAAAGTCAAGTCAAAAAATTAATTGTGGATGTAATGTTTTAATAATAATAAAAAAATTCAACCCGGATGGGGTGCCACCTCGTAAGAGGTTGAGACACCTAGAACCAGGGAGCTGGAGGAGTTATTAACCCCCGTTGCTAGCCCCTGCACATTAACTCCTCCATGGCTCACACCATGAGAGGAGTAATGGTAGTGCACCTAGTTGGGGAATTGGGCGAGCGAACCAGCCAGGCAGGGTGTACCAGGAGGACGAGACGATCATTTCAGGCTTCAATGGAGGACACGACGGTCATTTCAGGCTTCAATGGAGGATGCGGTGGTCATTTCATACTTCAATGGCATTAAGAGGTGCAACTAGGCCTTTGATCAGGGGTATTATTCCATTCCTTACCCACCCTGGTGCACTCTTTCTGTTTCGCTCCTCGGCTCTCACAAAAATTCCAAAACCATTGCTCTTTGTAACATTTTTTCATGCACCAACGACATCCTCCTCGACTATATCCACTCCACTTTCCCTCTCAGCATCTCCCTGCATCTCCCCTCAACCTCCATTTCTTCCTTCCTCCGCCTCCATATTCCCCCCAGTATGCCTCAGGAGCGAGGAAAGTCCAAGAGGGGTGCTTGCAACAACAACACCCTCTCTCGTGGCAACGAGCTCACCCCCTCCCAATCGGGGCTCATCTCTCATTTTTACAGCCCTCGACACACTTCCCAGAGGATGCAGTCAACTCCTCTCCAATTCTATGGCACCAGTTCGGTAAAATTAGAGGCGACCTCCTCCACTGCTCACTACCCCTCGTCCTTTCCTCCACTGCTTCATAGCCCGAGTGAGGTAAAAGAGGAGGCACCACCCTTGGGTGTGCGCCCCCCTCTGGACACCAACCTCTTGCAGATCGGAAGAGCACACGTCGTTCAGACGTGTGCTCTTCCGATCTCTGGACACCAACCTCTTGCCCCCCCCCTCCCCCATCATCAAGCTAGACGACCCCTACTATGGCGATGGAAGCTAGAAGGTGGAGGAGGATATTCCTCCAAGTTGGTAGTTGGAGAACAATTCAAGAACAACCAAAGATATCACCACAGGGGTTGCCAACGAAGTTGGCAAGGAGGAGGAAGAGGAACAACCTCAACATTTCTCCAACCATCTCGTGGAGGCACACCTTCAAATCCTCTTCGAGATCAGGCAAAAACAGGATGACCAGATGCACTCACATAGTGTCCTCAACAAATAGATGGATATCTTGCTTGATGCGTTAATGAATGCTCCTATGCGCGCCAGATGCCCTACTTGCGGTCAACGGTTCACCCTGGTCTACACAATACATGGATAACCAGGCTCAACTATGGATTGATGTCTCCAGGTTTCATTTTTTTGTCTATTTCAGTTGCAAGGTCGTTGGTCTATCGTACCATAACAACAAGATAGATGAACTGGCAGTTTTTTCTTATTATGTCTATATAGTTTTAATCATGACAACTTTGTCTATAGCTAGCCTTAGCAGTAGGTTGCAGAACATGGTTCAAATCTTTTTGTTTTTGTAGACAAACTCTATTTTTTGTGTAAACATTTTAGTTCCAACGATGCTTGAACTCAAAAATATGTGTCAATCTCTGAATATCAAAGAGCCACATGTTCTAGTTTCTCACTTGTAGCGGAACAAGTGGCTTACACTTGTCATTGTATAACATATAGATGTCATTAATACAATGTTTTACACTTTTATTTACTCTCTCTCTCTCTCTCTCTCTCTCTCTCTCTCTCTCTCTC
>CBVK0100352840.1:0-20477 GCA_900067695.1 Picea abies
ACCGCTCTTCCGATCTCACAAAACATATTTTTAACATACTTCTTACCTTTAGAAGATTCAAATGGTCATTTGATTTCAACCCTGACAAATGGTCTTGATGCATAGTGAAGCAACATCATAGGGAATACCCATATAAAGAAGGTGTCTTCACACGCAATATAACTTCCTTTTCCAAAGAAATAAATTCTTTCTTCAAAATCCATGGGACTTCACCTTCTTTGAAAGACCAAGAGGGACCAACCTCTCATCTACTTTCTTGTCTTGGCCAATGTTTTTTTTTAGGTTTTGAAGAAATAATATATCTCCTCACAGCCAATGTGTCACTTTATTTTGATGATATATTCCTCCTTAAAAAGGATGAAACATTTTTAAATATATGCATGGGATCTAGTAAGTGGGAAATATTAAGATGCTTCCAATAGGGGAGATCATAAACAATAGATTTCCTTTTCATCCCAATGGGAAATTTTTCAACATAGGTGTCGATTGATTTTGGATCATTGAACATATGATCCCAATTTGAATAGAACATTTTTGTAATCTCCTTCTCCTTCTCTCTCTCATATGCTCTAATTCGTTCAATTGGTGTCATTATTGTAGTCCTTTGGGTTCTCTCTAGTTTACCATTGAAAGAAAATGTTTATGTTATATAAGGGTGTTCTTCTAGGAGGAATAACCTCGATTAGTTGTACACTAGCTTTCATAGGTGGTTGGAGCAACTATCCTTCAGAGAAGGTCCAAAACATTTACATCCATGATAGCCTTTAGTTACAAGACCTGCGAAATTATTGTATCCATAGCACATTAGCATTTAAGAATAGACGGTCAATCAGAGAAAATTAAATATGCAAATAAATATTGTTACGTATATAAACAAATCAATAAACATGTTAATTACCAGAGAAAACTCATATGCCTGAATAATCATGTGTGGTGTAAGCACATATGTCATAGAACGTAAAACTCCTCTTTGTTGTGATGGGTCTTGATACATAGTATGCATGTATCCCTTCCCATAATTGCTTCAATTCACCTACCAATGGTTATAGGTACTAGACATCCATATTATTCACTTGTCTTCTACCAAGGACTATAAGAGCCAACATGAGATGTTAATTCTTCACAGAAAACCATGGGTAGATATTTTTATTGATCACTATTACAGGCCAAACATAATAATTGGTGTTTTGGAGGGAATATGGGTTCACACTATCCATTTCTATGATGAGTTGTAGACTTCGTACTTCATCCTTGAATTTTTTTGGCCATGCATTCTCTATATGCTTTATGGCTATTGAATATGTTGGGATTTTCTTATCTCCTGACTCACTTCTATGCGAGGAATGACATCCCTGCAACATAGATAATTCATTGCAGCAAAAGAGCCTTTGAATCCTTGGTATTATAGGTATGTTCCTCAATATCTTATTGAGGAGGACCATGTGATTTGCCATTTTTATTTTATTTATGGTACTCGTCATGACCACATTTCAGATATATCTCTTTGTCTGCATATTCTCCTCTATATAGAATACAATAATTCATACATGCATGATATGATATATACTAAACACCCAACATTTTCAAAAACTTCTTTGCCTCTTCATAACTACCAGTGATCCAGAATTAGATCTCAGGACCAATTTGGGTCCAGGAAGGCCTAAAAATAAAAGTGCTTAGAATGGCTTCAAAATGAACATGTTTGTAGGCCTCATTGATATGAACCCAATGCAAATTTAATGGGCTCAAACAAACATCATATGTGAAATATATCGTGATCTGTTCGTTTCAAGAAACACATTAAAAAAAAATGCTGACTGTACAGTCCATATAGTGTTAATGTGGAAGATGACTATACAGGTCGTACGGTCATACAACTTATGTGGCAGGGTGAATTGGCACTAACATGTATATGTACAGGTGGACCAGTCAGAGTGTGACACGTGGCACCACTACAAGGGTAACACATGGCACAAGATGACCTAGCAAGATATAGTGGTAGGTACAATGGTTGTTGAGGTGGCAGGTACAGTGGCATATCGCTGGGATGATGCTTAGGAAGACAAGTGGAAGAATAGGTGATTGACATGTGGCATGTATTCTTTGAATAGTGTTGTGCCACATGGCCCAACCCTAGGCTACCACGTGGCACCCATCCATTGGCTAGTAGTGTTTGGAAACATTTGTTTGGGTCTACAAGATTCGAACCCGTGACCTCTCGTCCAGGCTAGTGTCTTGGTGGGGCCAGGCTAGCCATCCCACCCGTGGTGGTCCTTGATTACTAAGGGATAAACATTATAATTAAAGTGTTATGGTGGGAACGTTGGCAGAAAATATGGCTGGGGCCTAGCCCCCATCCCCGAAGCATACATTATGACACAAACTAGGACCATACCCATGTGACCTGGCCTATTCATTTGGCACAGATTGTATGGTATTTCTCTAGCCCCCGATCACATTGGCGAACCCCATATGACTCGAGCTTCATGACATTTGGTGCACAAAAGTATAGAGGTTAGCCCTGGTCGATCGGGCTAGCCCACCGACCAGGGGCATAACCATGGGATACATTGTCAGGGGGGGCTAGATGTTTGTGAGTGTGTGGAGGGTTTAGCCACAGACATATGGCCAGTACACAAGTGACTAGGACCTTAAATCGGGGGGAAGGGTGGGGGGCAATGCACAAACATTTAGCCTAGGGCCACATGGTGGGCGTCCATATGCCCAGGAGCACGGAGTTTGGGGGTAGCACCTAATATTTTTCAAATAGTGGGTTTTCAACATTATATTATGGTTTTTTTATTGAATTTTGGCCTGATATTAGGATATTTTGGCCATTTTTGGAGGATATTGGGCCCTTTTTTAGACCAGATCTTGGGGAGAAGTTGGGAGGTTGTTACACACTTATAGTCTATATAAACCAGAGGTTCTTGAAGCCAATAAAGGAGGTTCATAACAAAGAAATGCTGAAGTATTGTTGAGCCAAAGCCATTTTTATGTAGAGAAGCCATTGAGGAGAGAACCTTTGCAGGCCATTTTTGGGAGCTATGTTCATCTGATTCCAGTGTCATCAGTATTGTTAGGTTCTTGAGATCTAGTAGAACCAGAAAATATTAGTTTTTAACCTTTTTGGTACTGTTGTGACGTGATTTTAAATCTTCAAACAGAAATAATAAAGCCTCAATCAATGAGACAAAGGCCCGGGGACGTAGGCAAGATTGTCGAACTCCGCTATCACTTTGGTGTTTTATGGTTTGTTTTTCTTCATTCTTATGTTCAGATCTGTATATTATATTATGGATTCTATGTTTCCTCTTTAATTCTTCCTCATTCATCCATTTCTTAAATGGTAATTTAACTCATGCAAATTAACTCAACCATTGTCGTTTAAAAGATATTTTTCGGATCAAGTGGTATCAGAGCTAGTTGACGGTTGGTTTTTGAGTTTGCATGATTCCCAGGGAAAGGATGAATCATGGTGAAGGAGATATTGTTAAAGAGAATCCTGATATTGGATTGAGAAAGATAAATTCTCAAAGTGAGAAGATGGCATCGAAAGAGGGACTTTCTAATGAGGAGAAAGAGTTTTGAAAGATTTACTTCAGCATGTTAGAGATGATGAAGGTTTTGTATGATGATTACATGGAATGGAAGAGTCTGAATCCAGGTGAATATTCAAAGGTAAAAAGTGAATAAGGAGAGGATCCTCCTCAAATTCCTCCTTCACCTCCTTCTTCTCCATCATCATCTTCTTCATCAAGTTCAAGTTCTAAATCTAACGCAAGAAAACATGTCCATAAACATAAACATGAAATTCCTTAACTAAAAATTGATGTGAAATTTGAATTACCTATGTATGATGTTGAAGTCAATGCAGAGAGGCTTGACAACTGGGTTAGATAGATGGAGGTTTATTGCAGTGTGCAAAAAATCAAGGATGAGGCAACTCAGATCAAGTTGGCATCTCTTAGACTTGCAGGCACAACACTCATCTAGTGGAAAAACAAGTTGCAAAATGGCATGTAAAAAGTGGGTAATGTATTTCCATCATGGCATGTTTTTATTTCTGCACTTATAAGGAAATTCTATCCTTTGGGTTATAAAGAGAAATATTTAATTGAATGGCAAGCTTTGAAACTAAGAAAAGGACAAATAGTGCAAGAATACACAGATGGATTTCATAAAATGGCATTGATGTTAGATATTCCTTTACATACCCAAGAAATTCTTATGAAGTATATAGGAGGTTTACCTACACATATTCGAAACACTATATTTATGTTTGGACCTACTAATCTTGATGGTGTTTCTGTTCAATCGACATACATTGAAGCAGGGAAAATAGGAGTTGGAGCATCAGGGGAATTGTCTTCAAGGAAAGAAGACAAAAGGAAGTGGAATGGAAAGAAGTAAAATTCAGTGGAAAGAAAGGAAGAGAATCCCTCTTGCAAGAATTGCAAGAAATAGGGGCATGATGAGGACCATTGCTAGAAATTGCATCTTGAGAAGAGACCGAAGTGGTTCAAAGAAAGGAAAGGGAGACAAATAGTTGCAACAACATCATGACCAATAGACTTGGGATCAAATTTAGGTGATGAATCTAAAGTCTCATTGGTTGGTTTGACAGGTAAAATTGGTGATGGATTTGATTCTAGAAGTAAATTGTTTCACATAAGGTTCATAATGCGACATACTAAGGTCGACACATTGATAGATAGTGGATATCAATATAACTTGATTTCAGAAGAATTGGTTAAACAATTGGGATTAAACACTCAAATGAATTATAAGCCTTACACACTTAAATGGATAAGCAACAATCATCAATTGCACATAACAAAGCAATGCACATTAAAGTTTGCAATTTCATCTAAGTTTGTGGACGAGGTAACATGTGATGTGGTGCCACTCAATGAATGTGGAATGGTCTTAGGAAGTCCTTACTTATATGACTATAAAGCAATATTCTGCAGGGATAATAATCAATATCACTTAATCAAAGCAGGTCAATAATATGTTGTACATGTTCATCATTTAAAGGCAAATCATTCTCTTCAAACAATGGAAAAATTAAGAATGGTATCTCAAGCAAGCAACACACCTATAATTGTTTCAAATCAAGTAATTGATCTTAAGAAAGAACAAGAGATGATTGTAGAATGGAATATCAATCACACTTTGCTTCAAGATAAGCTAATGTCGTGCAAGTATTTCAAACATATCATCTCATTTGTAGTAATATTTATGATTCTATCATTAGTAATGTTGTCAACATGGATGATAGTGGCTTCAGTAAGATGTGACAGAGTACAAGTGGGTAAAAATACACTATCACTTATCATGATTGTTTTACAGTTGATCTTGATCAGACATGTGTGCAGGATAGAGTTCAAAGACAGAGGACAGGTCGGGTGTTCTATCCCACAAGTGATGACTAGTCAATAACCTTTTGGAGGACCAAAAGGTATTTAGTGGGGAGGTGTGATCCAAAATTGGATCTTGGGACCAATTTGGGTCTAGGAAGGCCTAAAACCCAAAATTCTTTGAATGGATTCAAAACGGACATGTGTGTAGACCTCATCGATACGAACCCAAGGAAAATTAAATGGGCTCAAATAGACGTCGTATCTGAAAGATATCGCGATCTGTTTGTTTTGTCAAACAAGCAAAAACAAGATGTTGATTGTATAGTCCGTACAGTCCAGACATAGAAACTGACTGTACAAACTGTACAGCTGATGCGGTAGGGTGCGTTGGCACTGACATGGACAAGTACGGGTGGACCAGTTAGAGTGTGACATGTGGCACCACTACAAGGGTGACACATGGCACAAGCTGATGTGGTAAGGTATAGTGGTAGGTACAGTGGATGTTGATGTGGCAGGTACAATGGCATATGACTGGGATGACACCTGGGAAGAGAGGTGGATGAATAGGAGATTGACATGTGGCATGTATTCATCGAATAGTGTGGTGCCACATGGCACCCATCCATTGGCTAACAATGTTTGGAAAAACTTGTTTGGGTCTATAGGATTTGAATTCATGACCTCTTGTCTGGGTTAGTGTCTTGGCAGGGCTGGGCTAGCTAGCCTTCTCGTGGTGGTCCTTGATTACTAAAGGATAAACATTCTAATTAGAGTGTTATGGTGGGAACGTTGGAGGAAAATATGGCTGGGGCCTAGCCCCCAGTCCCGACACATACATTATGCCACAACATACAACCATACCCATGTGACTAGTCCTTTTCGTTTGGTGTGGATTGTATGGTATAGCTCCATCCCTCAATCACATTGGCGAACCCCATATGACTCGGGCTCCATGACATTTGGAATGCAAAAGTATAGATGTTAGCCCCAGTCAATAGGGCTATCCCATCAACCAGGGGCGTAAACATGGGCTACACTATCCAGGGGCCAGATATTTGTGAGTGTGCAGAGAGTTTAGCCATGACCATATGGCCAATACACAAGTGACTAGGAGCTTAAATCGGGGGGGCAACGCACAAACAGTTATCCTAGGGCCACATGGTGGGTGCCCATATTCCCAGGAGCTCGTAGTTTAGGGGATGCACCCATATTTTGCAAATAGTGGGTTTTCACCATTATATTATGGTTTTTTTTATTGAAGTTTGGCCTGATATTGGAAGATTTTGTCCATTTTTGGAGGATCTTGGGCCCTTTTTGAGGCCAGATCTTGGGGAGAAGGTGGGAGGTTGTTACCCACTTATAGTCTATATAAACGAAAGGTTCTTGAAGCCAATAAAGGAGGTTCATAATAAAGAAATAATGAAATATTGTTGAGCCAAAGCCATTTTTATGCAGGGAAGCTAATGAGGAGAGCACCTTTGTGGGCCATTTATGGGAGCTTCCTTCATCCGATTTCAGTGTTGTTAATTTTGTTGGGTTCTTGAGATCTAGTGGAACAAGACTAGATCAATTTTTAACCTTTTTGGCACTATTATTATGTAATTTTAAATATTCAAACAAAAATAAGAAATCCTCACCCACTAGGACAAAGGCTCAGAGACGTAGGCAAGATTTTCGAAATCCATGATCACTTTGATGTTTTATGGTTTGTTGTTCTTCATTATTATGTTCATATATGTATATTATCTTATGGATTCTATGTTTCCTCTTTAATTATTCCTCTTTCATTCATTTCCTGAATGGTAATTTAACTCATGCAAATTAACTCAACCATTGTCATTTAAAATATTTTTTTTGGATCAACCGGGAAAAAAATTATCACTAGGAAGAGCCTTATCTTTCAATATCCCACAGTTAGTGGGAAATGGAAATGTACAAGGTCATTTAACATTTATAAAAGAAACCATTTCTAATGTTGATTGTGTGACAAGATTTCTCAAAATTAATATCAGGCATTTGGTATTCAATTACCTAAATATTGTCGAGAAACATGCATTTGACATTGCAAACTTTTCTTTCATGGTGTACAATAGCGTTGTTGTCCCAAGATCGGTAGAATTTGACCGGGCACTGGATCCAAAGAGAGGGGTGGTGGAATCATATTTTAGGCTTTCGAAAATGGTATCACTGATACGAGCATCATCCCCTAGCTCATCATTCTGGAATGCGTCTAACAACATTGTCTCCATTGCAGTTGTATCCCGTAAGTAATCATCCATACCAACCTTTTTTTTCATTATCTCCATTGCCAACTTTTGAAGAACTATTATCATTGTAGTCGTTCCTAATTGGTGAATCTGGACATAGTGGGAATTGAATAGGTGGTTGATTCAACCATTCTTGGTACACTTCCTCTCTGAGTTGTGCTCTCATTGCAACCTTCTCTCAGGTTGACATTGTTATGGGGTGCAACGGAAGATGGTAGGTAGGTTGTTCATCATAAGAAGAATCCTAATTTCAAAAATATTGAACATTAGTACATCGATGATATTAGTAAGCACAATGCAATAATTTGTTTGTTGAAATTACATTATACCAAACAATTGTTACCATTTTTGACCCAGGAATGTGGCTCGAATATGGAATGTCACAATTGGCAGGGTAAAGAAGTTGTCCATTTTCATATACCAACTACTTGCAGTATGTTTCCCATGATAAGACCTTCCAACATTTTTGAATCGGTACTAGAATATTTTCTTCATCTGAACTCAATTCTAAATCATGATCCTGCAAATTTGGATACATTTTTATTCAAATTGATATGAATAAAAAATATCAATGAGATAATAGAAACATAAATAAAATAATTTAAACTTACTAGAGATGGAAAGGGAGAACTTTGTGATGGACTTTGAGCAATATGGAATGGGATGGAATTTGAAGAATTGGTCATTTGATCATATAATAAGGTTTTCTCCTTGTATTTCAGCAAAATTAGCAATAAATTTTCCTGTACATATCTAAAATAAATTTCAAGGACCATACCACAATCTAAGTTTGAATATAGTTTTGAAACTAGTTTTTAAGAATAAGGCGTAATAAAATGTAAAATGTGTATTGAAGTATTGTAGATCATGTGAATTCATCCTAAAAGATAATTTGAGATGAATATACTATTTTATGTGTAAATAAAAGTTCAAATAACGTTAAAAACATCTCGGTGCTCTTATAAACCACAAACACACCCATGCATATATTAATAATAAGCACCGGTACGTTGAAAAATTAACCACATTATGTTTCGAGATTTTGTTAATGAAAAAAAATTATATGTTACCGTTGCATCAATTAATATGGACGCATTGGTCTGTATTGTAGTATGGATGCACTGATGCATCTTACATAAACACACCTTCCTGCCAAAAAAGTTAAAAAAAAAGCGCGATTTTTTTAAAACAATTAAAGAAAGAGTGGGAATCAAATTTCATAAAGTCACTTAAATACTAAAAAGTTATTCACTATTTCATTATTTTGCAAAATTTTGTAGGGGAGAGACTTGCAAGAGAGATATACAGAGGTAAACTATGGAGGAGCAGAATACTTTGGAACCACAATATTATTCAAAATATGAGAATTTGAAGGGTATGGTGATTCACTCTAAACCCTTTTCATAAAGTTTTTCTAATATTAAGAAGGTATTCAATATTTTTATTATTTTTGCAAAAACAGGAGACATATTTGGAAGAGAGGCATATCAGGGAGCACTGTGGAGAAAAATCATACTTTGGAACAAATTTTTTTTTCAAAAAATCAGGATTTGAAGGGTATGGTGACTCATGCAAAACCCTACATAGTAAAAATTTTAAATTTTACTATTGATTTTGATAACAAATTTTTTTACAAATTGTATTCCTATTTGGAGTTGAAAAAAATAAAAAATCATACTTACCTTAAACCCTTGTTTTTATTTTCTTATGTGAATGCAAAATTTCACCCTATGGTTTAACTTCCTCTATATCTTCAGAATTAGGGCCTTTTGTTTTAGGTGTTTTAGATATAATGGGTTTGTTTTTCTATATATAAGTGTTTGTAATGTGATGAAAAGGGACCACTTATTGCATCACATCCCAAACGCAGTCGACCCTCTGACTTTTTTATTTTATCTTTTTAAATGGTTTCTGATTTGACATTTTTTTTTTTTTTTTTCCGATTTTTTGATTTCCTATATATATATCGGACTGTTGTAATTCACAATATTAAAAAAACAAATTAAATTGTTTGGTATGTTTTGTTGTATGGAACGCACCAGTGTGTTTTATGTAATAAACACACCGATGCTTTGTATAAAAAAACGCACTGATTACAATGATTATTTTTGCTAAAAATTATGTGATTTATTTATAAAATATATTTAATAATTTATGTATTGAATGATACAGTTTGTGTATTGATAAAATTTATGGTTGACACAATGATGACACATCCAGAAAAAACGAAAAATGAAGGTTCTTTGTAAATTCTACACAAAATTAATATGGTTGAACTATATGTAAGTTTAACTAATATGTATTGGTTAGTGTGTGTCATGCAAGGCCACAAAATGAGGAATATTGATAATATTATTTATTATCTAATTGCAGAAGAGCGTGAGAGCTTGATGGAAAAATTGCAGAGGGATGAATCAGGTGAATGGAAAAATACTATTCAATATGATTTTGTTTTTGAATTTTAATTAATAGTATACTTAGGAATATTAGATGATATGTTTCAAACAATATATTAATTCACATATGTTTAATTCTCTACAAGCACCAAAAAATGAGGGAACACAATTTCATCATAAAAAAACAAAATTAATTAATCTAGAAGATGTAAATGATGATGAATTGGTCCTTAGCTCATATAGAGTGGTGTTGGAGATTAATCAAGTGTGTTTGGGGTGGGTTTTTTTTACAGAACTATGAGGGATATAGTGGAATGAACATATAGACGTACTTTCCACTTACAATATAGACATAAATCCAATGATTTCAAGAACTAGATTATATATAAACTATAGGAAGCATTTCCAGAGCAATGTTCAATGAAACCTATCAGACTTGCAATAAAAAAACATACAACAACAAAAAAGAATCATTCAAAAATTAATATTCCTAAAAACACATTTTTATAATATATTTATATATAAATATATATATTACAAAGTATTCATTTATTAATGTATCAATTTTGTGGTATTTAGTTTTTATATGTCAATATAAAAATACTTTATTGTCATGTTATTTTTTCAGGAAAATTATGAAAATCCCAGAGGACCAACGAGTTGATATCCGAAATATGCCAGTAGAAATGTCCAAAATAGTGTACAAGGAGATGGTCAAAGAATTGTACATAATTGCATCCGATGAGGAGCTATCTCAACAACAACGTGCTTCAAATGTATGTAATCATTGAACTTTTCTATTAGGTACAAATACTTGATTTAACATTAAATATTAATTTTCAAATATTCTCTTACGGAAAAGAAAAGAAAATGGAACTCATTCTGCACATAAAAATGGACCACAAGGAAGAAAAGGGTTGATAGAAAATTTTGTGAGTTATTGTTATTTCCTTATAACAACTTACGTTTTTTTTTTTGTATATTTTAAGTTGTTTTACAACAACCATCCTTGAATGTTTTCAAACAGGTGCTAACATACAAAGAAGAGCCATCAAAAGAATTGATTGACATTGGGTTAATTAAGGGTTGTGAGTATATGTTGGCATATCAAAAATTAATTTTGGAATTTGTAAGTATAATTTATGTTGTTTTACTTCTATCATTTTATAATTAATGAAACAAAAATAATACTTTATAGTAAATCTATGATTTATTATGGGGTATAAAACTTGCACGAAACAAAGTATGGAATTGAGCCAATAGAAGAATTGTTGAAACAAGGCATGATATTTTTATTTTGAACATATGTGTATGATTCATGAGTCAATTCTTTATTTACAGGTACACTGCTTTTCAATTTACATTCATGTATATTATTTATTTCAAGTTTCATTATTATCACCAATGTAGATAAACCCATTACAATTTATTTTTATGTTTGTAGATGGAACTTGAAGAAGAACAAAACAATCAAGGGAATCAACCAAATTTTCAACAAAATAACCCAAGGCATGGAAGCAACTCGAGAACTAACAAAAGTTCTTGTGAAGAATGATGACCAATATATTTGGGTATCAATGAAAGTTGCAATTGCATTTTTTTGAAATAATTGTCTGTGATAATCAAACATTTTTGTTTAATGTAATGGACATAGTGTCCCAATTTAAAGACAAGGGATTACCCATAAGTGTCCCATTTTGTATGACAAAGACCCTCTTATTCATATAATAAAATATATTTTAATTTATTCTATTGCGTTGTCTAATGTCGTTGTGAAATGTTACACCGTCGATTAAATATATAGATCACTAAATATTATAATGAAGAGATGAAAAATATGATGATATAAAAGACTAATCCAAACATCATATCCAAGTTCACTAATCAAAATGTAAGATATATGTAATTTTTTTGATAAATAATGGAATTAAAAAATAACAATAATTGGACTATCACGGGTCAATGTTTCTCGATGTATTTTAATTATTAATCTCATCGGTGCATTTAATATTAAAATTCGCCACTGCATTTCATATGAAATGTGCACTGGTTATTTTATGTAATCAATTAGCATTGGTTTCAATATTTATTTAATTCCACAAAAATTATATTAAAAAATTGGCCTTCGATGCATTAAGCTTATATGAAGCACCATTTTTTTTGTGTTATTAATAAGCATCAGTTCTTTAGGATTATTAATAAGCACCAGTGAGGTTCTTTTATTAATAAGCATCAACGCTATTGTGTTATTGATAAGCATCGGGGCTTGTTTGCTACTAAAAATCACTGGTTCTTTCCATTTTTAATGCACTGGGGGGGGTTTTCCAGGTAACGCATCGGTGCATATTATTGTATACAACATTGGTGCCTTCTTATTAATAACGCACCGGTGCATTCTAAGTAGAAATACCCAATGCTTAATTATTTTTAACTCCCTCGATGCGTTTTACTATTAAATACCCGATGCTTATAAGACAAACACCCTGGTGCTTAAATATTTTACTTCCTCGATGCTTGCATATTTTGTTGCCCCGATGCTTGACATTAAGTGTACAAAATTGGTGTATGTATGCACTAGTGCTTTTTCCTTATACAAATTCACCAATTTTTAAACATCCGCTAACACCTTCAGCCACCCAGATTGTTTTATGTATAATCAACTTCAATTATAGTATCCAAAAAAACACTTTCTATCGAAAACAGATCTTGTAGCAAAGGTTTTTTTGACAATTTTTACCAATTTTGTAACACTAGAAGTCTCTGCTATAACCTCCGCTAAAAGGTCTTTTCCTTGTAGTGTTTCTTGATCATCTCTTGTAAAAAGTGACTTTGAGTTGACACAGTCCTTTGGAACATAGGAACCATTATTATCATTATACTCATAATCATTTTCATTGGCCAAGAAATCATTCAATTCTTCATTATTTTCAAATACCCGAGGTATTCTTGATTGTCGGGAACCGAAGGTCTAAAACTTATTTTGAATTGAAATGAACTTTTATTTTCTATGTCCTCGATCAACAAGTGCAAATGAATCCGCCTTTTTATTTTTCTCTCAGGGGACAAAACATTTATTGAATGAACAAAAAGCTTCCATTAATTCATTTACTTTGTTGACATATAACTTGAGTTTTTCCTTCTTGATATTATATCTTTGAATAACTTGATTTATAACCAATTTAGAGTCACCAGTTATCATCAAGTGTTCAATGTTCATCTCCAATGCTAGGATCATTCCTTGAATAAGTACTTCATACTCTACTTCATTGTCAGTACATGGAAATTGCAATCTAATAGCATGTGGATATACAATTTTATCATGACTTTTAAGTACAATTCCAACCCCGCTTCTTGAGGTTGAACATGCACCATCAAATGATATTCTCAATATCTAGTGAAAGAATTATCTTCTTGTTTCAAAATTTCTAACTGCTCCAAATCAAGCATAGCATAATTTCCAATACCTGCATCTATATAATCCCACATCATTTCATTTTCTTTCTTTTTTATTGAAAATGGTTTTTTAGGATCACGAGGAACTTTCAACATTGTTGCATATTTTTTCGGAAGCATCATACAACTATCATCATTCATAATCTAACCACCTACCATATAATACCAATCATCTCCAAGGAATACTATATATGTTGGGGGAAGATCGACCACTATGATAGTGAAAACAATGATAATATGGGGGCAACAGTAATCCAAGCATATAAGTCCTTGATTTCTCCATAGGCCGGTACCTTTATGGAATCAATTTCATAAATAATTTCTCTTTCTTCATGGTATTTGGTATAGATCATACTGAGTGATTCCATCACTACCAGAGGTATGATATTATTCGTTTCTCAGGAATCTATCAAAAAATTGTTGAGTAAGACATCATGATTTTTCAATTGAGATATAAAAGGGTGTAGCTTCACCTCTCAACTTAAAAGATGATATAGTTTGATTATGATTTGGATTTGGAATAACAACTTCAATTCTTCCACCTGGATTATCTAAAAGTTTCAGAATGTTTTCCCTCTACTGTGATATTTTTAACATTTCTATGAAAGGTAAGTGATTCTCAATTTATTGATATCATCAACCACATTATACATCATCTAACAGGTATTTACCATTCTTCGTTGTTCACTTGATTTATTCTTCTCATTTTCCTTTTCTTCTTCGTTGTTTTCTTTTTCTTTTTCTACATTTTCCTTTGGTTTGGATTTATTTGATTGTCCCCGTGTTTGGAAAACATTGTCTTGAGAGATAGTATTTTATTCATATTATTCAAATATGTACATGGATGTCTCACATCCATCCGTATCTATAGATTCAAGAATTTCTTCTTGAATATATTCGACCTCTTGTTCAATAGTTTGTTCATAATAAGCTTCTTCTAGCATTGTTGCATTGGGATTAGGTGCCCTTGGTATTCTCTGTCTGTTAATCATTAGTATTCTCAATTCTTGTCCTCTATTATTGAGCATGATTTCTTCTTTTTTATGGAACTAGAATCCTTGAATCAGGCATGAAGTTTTCATTTCTTCTCAATCTAATTATTTTACTCTGCATCTTCCTAATAGTTTTGTTCATTTGGGCAATATCCATCTTTTTCTTTGCCTCTTGTGCTGCAACAGGGTCAATTTTTACATTTAGTATAGTTCCTTTGAAGAAACCCCTTGCAGATCATTGATTTCCAATATAGTGTGTTTTTTTATCCTCATTATTATTTGAAATTGATTCCCCATGATCAAAAATGGAAAAATTATCTCTTTGTCTGCGTACTTTTCCCAGAATAATATCATGGTCAGCTCTTGTTTCAAACATAATTTCTTCCATCTCTGTGGCCTTACCCATTATTTCATCTAAGTTTTCAATTTGAGAGGCTCTAATAGAAAACTTTACATTAACAGGAATAACATTCCTATAACAGCCGAGCATTACCAGAGAATTTGGCCCTTTTTCTTCTAGTATTTTTTTCAATGTCTTATTTAATCTCAAATTAAAATCTCGAATTCTTTCATTTTTCTTCAAAAAAAATGAGTAAATTTTGTGAGAAGAGTGTGATAGGCAACTGGAGAAGAAGACATATTGAAAAAACTCGTTTCAAGATATTCAAATGACCCAATTGATCTTGCAGGAAGTGATGTGTACCATTCATAAGCTTGATCATCAAAGGTTTGGAGAAATAATCTTACAATCACATCATCGTCTTCAATAATATGGAAATAAAAAACATCCAAGAATAAATCTACATGTATTTTTGGATCAATCGCTCCATCCCATGAGAATGTTTTCAATGTCCCCTTTGGAAGAATAGGGAGCTCATTTTGTTCTCCCTGGAGGGAGGAGAATATCTTACCCTTCTCCTCATGATTATATACCTTGGTTCATTCCTTTCTGCATGTCTTTCTTTGTGTCTTTATTCTCGTATTTATTCTCTATCACCCATTCTAGGATATTTATTCTTTTCTTCAAAAATACATTCTTCAACTTGCAACTGCTTACTTCTACTTCTGGTCAATGGTCCTTTATATTCATCCAAATTTAGTTTCTATTTTTTGTTGATCTCTTTGAATTTGTCTTTCATCTCTTGTTTGTGTTATGAGGATTTCTCATTCTTCTTCTTGAACAAGAGTTCACCAAGATCTTTCTAACTCTTCTCAAATATGGGTTGTTGTTATTTTAATATTATATAGCTAATGCATAATACTTCTCTGGTTTCCCAATCCAATTTCTAGTTGGGGATGATTAGGTTGAGGCAAAGTCATGAAAAATTGTGGTCTAAAAACCAAGCTTTAATATCACTCCCCAGTGGAGTCACCAAAAATGCTAACGCTTGAATCCGCCAGGACTGAAATGAAACCTCACAAGGATAATATCCTCCTGCATTTTTAGAGATTTGGTTCTCTTCTTTGGATTATGATCTTCTTTGAAATTTCACATCAAGAATAATATAGAACTATGTCAAATCACATAGTATCCAAATATTCAAAGATCAAGAAAACTCAAATGCTGAAAAAGTAAATGTACATAAAAGGGGTTTAATAAGAAATGGACCAGGAACTTCAAACATCACACATGGTAGAGAATAAAAATGAAAATATCCTCACATCCATCATATTTTAATAAAGATTTGATCATATTCAACATAAAAAGGAAATTTTCTATCGCATGAGAGAACTTTGAAAGAGTATTACTTATAAATATCAAAAACCAATTTTGATAGATTGATTTCAAATATTTTATATTCATAACTTAGAATTATAAAATATAGTCAAAAACAGTCTAGCATTAGTTCTCTGGAATTTCTCAAAATGATAAGATATGTTACAGTGTTTGGAATTACAAGAATTTGTGCATAAATGGATTGAGATTCGGGTTCCCGTAGACCATAAATAAATATATACAATAAAAGTTTTGAAGATGGAAGGGGCAGAGTGGAATGTGAATAGAAGGATCTGGAAACAAGACAAGAACAAGTTAGCATAATTTGGTTATGCCTTTTCTAATGAAAGAATAAATATAGCTGGATGAAAATCTAATAAAGAGGGAAATATGTGATTCAGTGTAGACTTACTATGATGGATTCTCTCTCTTTAACTTGCTTATTGATGTGCCTTTTATACTTTTTTCTCATTATGGTTGGGTGGCCAGTTGTAACTGCTTCAGTTGGTCTTTTAAAAATCTTGGCAATTGACTTATTTAACCATTCTTTAATATGATCCCTTAACAGAGATACAATCACTTCTTTTTTTACTTTGCTATTAACCAATTTTCCCTCAATTTCTCTATAGTCAATAGATAAAGTTTGCAACATATTTTCAATATCTTCATTTTTATTAATATATTCAACAAGCGAGTTGTCAATTTCATCATATGTGAACTCAACTATGCTATCAAAATTTCCAGCCGATACTTTCTTTAAACCTTCAATTTGTTCTTCAAACTGTTTTTGGGTCATGAGCATTGAACTTGATATTAGTTTAGGGTCTGAAACTTTGATGGTGGCACTGGAAATATCCAAGCCAACAATATTTAAATATACTTCCTTCATTTTTCGTGACAAATCATTTAAGTGACTCAATAATCCCTTGAACGTATTAACTCTTTCGATCCAGCATGCCTTTAATTACTTCACATGGCTCTGGGAGGGTAAATCATCTTGTTTTCTTCTTTGGTATGCAATCACAGAGACCTTTTCTACGAACATTGCAACTCCATATATGAAAAATATTTCATCATTCTTTAAACATGCATTCAAATATTATTTAGTATTTTGGATTATGACGCCGAGAGAGGAAAAGATTTTTTCCAAGTCCCATAATTCTAAAATTAATGACATTGTTTTCTTTATATTTTCCTCGACAAAGTGTCAAGTGGAAGAAATCAAACTTGAAATTCCTTTAAGTCTTGAACTTGAATCTAGAATTTCTTGAAGATTTATGTTAGGCCAAATCATGGAAACTGAGGTGGTAAAAATAGGTGGAAGCCTGAGGGTTGCCTCCCATTCCTTGACTCTTTGTTTTAGCCGAAACATTTTTTCTTCCATATTAGCTATTGAAAAGTCCAATGTGTCCCATGTGACCTTGTGAATTGAATACAATTTTGATGACAACATGTTTTGGCTGTCAATGGTATACCATGATTTTCCTATCTTACTCTTTGAGGTCCTTTCAAAAACCATTTTCTTTGAATCCTTTCCAAATGAGGCATTTTGTACAACAAAGGTTTCTTCATCAGAAAAGATTTCATCCTAGACAAAAATTGTAGAAGCATGGTGTACATTTTCATGAGCATGTTCCTCTTTGTTCGGGAAATGAATATTATCGATATCAGCATCTAGGTCCATATCATCCAACAATATATCATTTTCATGTGCTTCTGGTTCTCCTCCTCCTTGCTAATAATTGGTTCTTTTCCTTTTAACTTTTATCTTATGGGGTTTTTCTAAATTTCCCTGAGGAGGGTTTCTCTCTTCATAATCTCCTGAATTATTACTCAATGTTTTTCTTTGTTGAGCCACTCCAAGTTGATGGTTTACCATATGTAAAACACTTCTATGGGAAATGGCGATTGATTGAGAATTCTTTTCACTGGAGGTTTTGCATCTCCCTTTGTGATGTTCTATGTTGATTACAATGGTATTTATATCTCCAACATTTATATCAATTTTTTGAACATGAGGGTTGTGACTATCACTCTCTTCTTCTCCAAATATAAGTGCATTGATAAGTACAAGGATGATCCCAACTGATATTATTTGTTTATAAAAAAGGTGACCAGGTTCAAACACTTTTAGTTTTTCTGCAAATCTCATGTTAAATTGGTCAAAATAGAAATCATACTCATCAATATTGAAAATTTCTCTTAAAAGAATTTTGCTAACCTTCCAAGGGAGAGGGATAAACTGATTTTTCCTTTTTTCATAAAAAGTATGAAACCAAAATTTGTATTTCCTCTCCACTTCTATGATAAACAATTTCTCAGGCACATAATAGGGAAGACATATAGGTTTTTCATGAGAACAAAAAATCCCGATGATGTTATAATCATCCATTTTTTTGAAAATTCCCTTTCCATTTAGAAAGTTCAATGATTTTAAAGAAAACCTAGAAGTATCATATCCAAAGAGTAATTTCTTAGATTTAGACATGAAATTATTAAATGCTTCATAAAAATAATGGCCAACCTTTTGTCTCCACAGAGATTGATACAACATAGTTACGGGGTCCACCTTTGAGTTTTTAAATTCATCAACCATGCAATAACCTCATTTGACATGATCTTCTCCCAGTTGAATATTTTGTTCTCATAGACCATGAAATGAAGGATCTATAATTCCAACTGAGGAACAATTGTTGTAGAATCTTGACTAACAACTCTAGTAAACAACCAAGCAATTTCTTTATAAGGGTCCTTCAAATAACTCACCTGAATCTTGGATACGTCTTCTGGAATTGAGGAGGGATCTTGTATATATTCTTGCAGGAGTTCAATTCCATTGTTTTTTCCCTTCAAGAAATTTCAATCATCTTCTTCTTTGTAAACCAAGTTCGGCTTTGGCAATTTTAACATTTTCTTAAAAACCAAAGGTGCTAATGAAATAAAGGAGTCATTTTTCAATGGGATGGTTCTTCTTTTCTAGATGAATTTTTCAATGCACCAGGTGATGATATATTTACATTCGAAAACCTATGGAATGCAATCAACGAGATGTATTATTGATGTCCATACCCTATTGTTGTCTCTATCTGACAATGTTGAATGATACCAATAAAAACTAGACCAATGGTAATTTTGGTCTTCCCTGGCAAAAAAGTTCAAAGTATCGCTGCATAAATGTTGCTTTATCATGGCCATATTCAAAAATTTGTAAAACTTCTTCGCAATATCACTTATCACAATAAAATGACCCTTAAGTTAGATTTCCTTGGTGAAAGAAGTAATTTGAAATAAATGTAACTTTCCTCGATATAAATATCATTAATTAACAACCTTTTCAAAAATGAATTTAGTAATTGAGTTCATGAAAATAGTATTTAATGTGACTTAAGAAACGTTAAATAAGGAGACACGTCATGCCGAGGAGTCCGAGTGGAAAATTTTCAAATGAAAATGCAAGTCTGTGAGTCAACGAGTCAGAGAGTCCATGATGAATGAAATGGATAAGTATTGATATATTTTAGATGACTTGTGAGAGGTAGAAAAGTAATCAAATACAAGTCTATGAGTCCATAAGTCTGCGATGAAAATGTTGGATCATGTTGTCATTGATGCCAATGGTTTGATTGATGATGCTAATGGTTTGATTGATTGATGTCATGGATTGATGTCAAGTGATTGATTGATGCCAAAGGATCGATTGATTGATGAGTGATGTAATATAATATGTATTGTCCTTGATGAGAATGCATAGATGAAGATGGATCAATGAGTTGTCATTGAAATGATGAAGATGGATCAATGAGTTGTCATTCATACATGATGAAGATGGATTGATGTGGTTTCATTGGTATATGATGCATTGCTGGAAAAATTTATAGATGACTCATTATTTTCTTATCATGATTGATAAGGTACACAAATGGATGAACTCCAAAGTGGTCCCCTTATGGTGAAAGCCCTCACTGGAAGATGCTTTGCGGATTGAGTTATCCTAGAAGAATGGTTGGAGGACCCATGATCTCATTATTGTCTTATCATGATTGATAAGGTGCACAAATGGATGAACTCCAAAGTGGCCCACTTATGGTGAAAGCCCTCATGGGAAGATGCTTTGCAGATTGAGCTATCCTACAAGAATGGTTGGAGGACCCATGATTGTATGTGGAATAATTATATCAAAGACACTAAATTTGTCAGGAAAACTATCCTATATGTATATTTATTTTCATTCCATTTCCGGTGGTATGTAGAACGTCACATAACTCCTCACGGTTAGAGAGTTA
>CBVK0100352841.1:0-20473 GCA_900067695.1 Picea abies
AGTCAATTATATAATCTCGTAAAATCTTGGCGAATCTTTCACTGAATTATAAAATCTTTTAAAAACTTGGTGAATTTTTCACTGAATTATAAAACCTTGTAAAATCTTGGAATTTTTTTTGATAAAGTATAAAACCCATATATAATAATAGGGAAATGTGTTCATTAAACTGTAATATACTCATTTTACATATTTGGAAAAACAACATAGTGTGTCCATCCTTTAGACAATGTAGCAAGCATCAAGGGTTTTGTTTGTCAAGGTTGTTCCAAGGGCTTACATGACATCAAGGATGGAAACTAGGGAGGAGTTTTCCAATGGCTTACATAAGGAAGGAGTGGAACGAACTACTGGTTTTTATTCAAAGGTATATAACCTATGAGGGAAGGTATAATTCAACTTTCCCATATCACATTAGATTATTGGAACATTTAACAGGTACTCATCCACTCAATATGCCCTATTTTCTTTGGCAAATCCTACTAAAAATGTCTAACAAGGTCAAAGCCAATCCTATTAAGGTTGAGACCAAAATTTTTCATTGTGCTTTGATTAAATTACTCATCATTGAAGAACTGAAGAAAAGGAAGAAAACATGGGGGTATTTTTTGTTTTGGTATGAGTTCACCTATGAAGAAGATCCTGAGAATCCTCTTGGAAAGAAGAAGAGAGTCAAGAAATGCAAGCAACCTATTGCACCTGATACATCAAAGGCATCCACCAGCAGGAAAAGGAGAAGGATAGATTTCCTCGATGATCCTAAGGATGAAAACATGGTCAAAATGAAAAGAGATAAAGTGGTTTGTTGGAAGGAGAGGCTTAAGGAATATAGAGTGTTAGATAGATTTCTAAAGAAAAAGAATGATATCTTGAAAGCCTAGATTGCAACAGTTTCCTCACAGAAAGACAAGTACAAAGAGAAATCTAAGAAGTTGTCTAAGAAGGCTAAAACATACAAGATCATGAGGAGAAAGTGGTTGTACCTAAAAAGAAAGAACCAGAGGAGACCATCTCTGCAGAATGGATATGAATGCATAATGCTGCCTGAACTAACCAATCTTCCCTTAGCCTTCACAGCAGATATAATATCTTTATCGACATCCTTTACATATCGTCCTTTGAAGTCCACAATCTTTTCAATAAAGCATCCATTTGCATCAACTGGGATTAGAAGATCCTCTAAACTAGGTGAACCTCCAGCCTTGGCGTTTTATGCCAAAAACTCAATAAGATTGGCAATCTTTCCAGCTAACGTAACGAACCTGATTGGCAATCTCTAGGTTGTTAAGAGTATGACATAATTTGTGCATGTTGATTTTGTCATTAAATTTCTATAGTTCTATGTAGTGAAATTATAACAAGGGTGTATTGATAGATCTAATTAGGGGATTGTGATGCTAGATTTTGACAAGGTCATTCAACTAAATAAAAGGGAATTTTAAAAGAATTGAAAGATTTCCCTGGGAGTGTGATCTAGTGGCAAGCAACGAGGTAATCAAGCTTGTATTAATGTGGAGACCAAGGTTCAAAACCCCTCAAGTGGGTGTGCATGATTCCAGGTGCAAGTCCTTAGTAACTTTGACAACATAGATATGCCCCTCATTGCACAACAACTTAGCCAAAGATATTCTATAAAAAGGTATCTATGATTTAAAAATAAAAATAAAAATTGAAGGATTATGAAGACCCGAGGTGGGTTGAGAGATATAATTAGGGGAGGTAATGTTAGTGTAGGATTTTGACAAGGTCATTCAACTAAACCAAATTGAATTTAAAAAAATCAAATACTCTTGTTTTTTTATATGAACCCTATAATATGACAAAATATTTGTTATCTAATGCCCAAGGCTTGGTTATTGATAATTGGGTCTTTTCTACATGGCAATGGTTTAATCAATGCTTAAGTTTAACCTTAAGCTCATTTAGTGTTAATACTTGTTACCAAGGTTTATTTGTTTAGAAAACAAAGATCTTCCATGGTGAGGTTGATTGATATGTTGAAGTTATTTTGATATCTGAATTAAAATTAATACAAAATAGGTTTGATACCTTGATTAAGATTCACCAGTTATGCTTGGGTCCACCACTCTGTTACAATATTTAGAATTTAAATAGATACATAGGATTTTACAAAATAAAAATTCGTGTCACTAAACACCAAGGTTGTCTCATTATGGACCTTTCCACAAATTACCACTACTAGAAAGCTCCATGATTGTCTCATAGTGTTGGTTGTTAGGTGTAAAGATCTTTCATGGGCTTGGGTGTCATATAGCCTAGAAGGTGGTGATCTGTCAATGCCTCAATCTGAAACATAATGCTATCTCAATCAGTTGCACCCTTGTGACTCTTAGCTTTTCCAAAGAGCATTTTATACTCTTTTCAATTTGTTGCAACCATTATAGTGTCAACAAGTTCCATATTGTTAAGTAAGTGAAATCAATTAGTTGAGAACCAGTGGAGTCAAAGATTCTAGACAAAACATTGTCTTCTAGTGCTAATATGATTAAAGTAAGACTGTAATATGTCATGAAAGGAAGACCTTCAATTGTAGCCACCTTCTATTTCTCATCTTTTCATTAAGAGACTAAATCATGTTCATACTATATTTTCCACCTGTTTTCATTTCCAACCACAACACCTAGTCTATCATTTAGTGCTATATGCCCTGATTTCAAACATCTATGAGCACTAGCAAAGATTTCCCTCAAGTCCTTTGTCATTTTCTTGGTTAGGTTTAAAAAATATTTCCCCAACTTTGGCTTATAACACCTAAGACACTACCATTACTTCTATGCAAGATGGAAATGACAATAGCTACTCTTATATAGTCATAAAACAATTTGTAGTCACTAGTGATTTGATTGGCTTTTTAAAATCTTGTCATTACGTGAATGGATTCTTACAAAATCCTTTAATATTAAAGTAGAAATATTTAATAAATGGTTATAAATTATTCAGATACATGTACGGTTGCTTGTGGGTTAATAAAAACTCAAATTTGTGTTTTGAAAGCGCAATGTTGTCTGAGTTTCTGAGTAGCTAAGTTGGCATGTTTTGAAAATTGAATCCGCTGTAGAGATTAGTTGTACCTACCCAATACATTTTGTTCCATATTCAATCCTAATTATTTTGTTTCTTCTAGTTTGTTGCATCACCAATAAATGTATAGAGGGATTGTAGCATGAGTAAACAAGAGCTTCAGTGTGTCATTGATGGCTATGCTTTTGTCAGTTTCTTATTCATTTATGGATTATGATTGTGACAAAAATAACATTGTACTAAGAAGAAGCATGTCATTCTAAACACAAAAACTGTGACATTTTAGCTGAAATTTAGGTTGACAAAAATGATATCCAACAACCTCTTTTTTTTTCCAAGAAAAAAATCTTTATATTTGATATTTCACAATAGAAATCAAAATATACATGCTCTAGTCTGTTGGCTCTTTGACTTAAAACCAAAAATATTCAGTCTTATCCTTTCAGGACATATTACATTCTTCCTTCAATACAGCTAAACGCCACCATAGAAACAAAGATCTGATACAAAAATATTATTTCCTGAGAGTGTCAGTCAAACATCTAGACTATAAGAAACAAAAGAGAATCATGTCAAAACAGAGACTTGACAGAATATGAAAAAAGAGAAGATCCGCTGAATTCTTTCTTAGTCAAGAATCAAGATGCCTTCCTGCAATAAAATGGCTTCCTTAGAAAGAAGATCTTCTCTAGCATTGAATTCCCTGAAAATGTGAGAAAAACAAATTTCTTCAAAAAGGTTTTTTACCTCCATGGATTTCTCCATGATTGAAATCCAGGTTAGAAATTTGACATCATCCATTAGCCCAATCCATCAGAATATTTAACTCCCCTAAGACCTGCATCTTGCTGACACCTTTTTCAACTACAGTTTTCATCAAAATCCACAGGGCATAAAAATTTTCTCTACTATTTGTTCCTTGGATAGCTCCATGTTTGAGAAGAAAATAATGCAAATTATTTAAAAGGAAAATTGCTCCAGCTCCACACATACTTGGGGTACCTTGACACGCATCATCAAAGAAACCCCAGGGATATGAATAGTCAATTTTGGGCTCCTTTAAACATTGGGAGATTTCTTCTTGGGAACCTTCTAGCATTCCCCATAACATGTTCTCATTTGATTAGACACCCATACTGAAGTTGCTTCATTGACTTGGAATATCATCTTATTTCTTGTAAGTTGAACTCCCCACAACACATCACGGGGGAGTGCTCTATGAATAGAAATAGATCTATCTGAAATCAAAGACTTAAAGATATCCACTGGGGAATTTTTGTCCCAACATGATTTGACATTGATGGCCTGCAAAACTTCCTTCCAAACTGCTTGTGTAAATGAACAAGAAACAAATATGTGATCCACAGATTCACTTTCACTCTTACAAAGAACACACCATCCAGGTCCTATCCAATTCCTCTTTTGGACATTATCCCATGTTAGGATCTTGTTGGCTAAATTGGCTAAAGCTAGCCAAATAAAAATTCTAGTTTTGAGAGGGCATATACTAGGTTCCATACCAATTTCCACCACCAAACTCTCTCTATGTCTATATCTTCTTCCATCTTACCTTCATAGCCTAGATTTACAGTGAGAATCCATCTAGTTGCTAGCATTATTTCTCGACCACATTAAACATCATCTTGATCCTTGAGACTTATAACTTTATGATTTAACAGCAAGATATATTGAGTCCATTATGAATCCCTATCCCCCGTAAATTTAAATCCTCGTTTGATTTCCATAACTGTATCCCTCTTCCATGATCTTATTGAATTGAAGCATCTGCTAACCTTATTATCCCCTCAGAATGAAGCTCAACAATAAGAGGATCGGATCAGATCAAATCATATCCACTACACCTTATCCATAGATCAACACCTATTCTTAATCTTTCCCCTCTTCCACTTTTACATGCAATCTGATTTCCCAAGGTTGGAAATGCTTTTACCAGTCCTTTTCATACATTTGAAGCAACCTTTAATGATTTTATTTCCAATCTGATCCAATTTTCCATAGCCCCGTCTTCCAGAAACTTAGCCTTCATCACTTTGCCCCAAAATCCCTCATTACACAACATTCTCCAAAATCTTTTCACTGCAAGTGCTTGACCAAAAGCATAAATGTTCCTTAAGCCCCAACCTCCTACCTCCTTTGGTTTTTCTATCCCTATCCATTTCACAATGGGAATGCCCTCAGCTTTCCTCTTTCCCATCCAAACAAACCTAAAACACTTTCTTCTCATCTTATCCAAAATACCTTTGGGGATGTGAGAAATTGACAACCAATAAACAAGAACACTCTCTAGCACAAACTTAACCAACACTAACCTTCCTCCCCTGGAAAGAAATCTATGGCACCAACAAGTGATTCTAGATTCAATATTTATAAACAACCATAACCAATATACTAATTTGTAATAATTGGGGTTTAAGTGGAAACCCATATATATGACTCCATTGTCAATAGGGCCTAAGTTCATGGAAAACATCTTGAGTGATCTGCGCCTCCATGACCTCATCCAAACCATTAAACAACGTACAGGATTTGTTCATGTTGACTTCCATCTCTGCTGCTTTGCAGTAAGTATCCAATATTACCTTGATACAATTCATTTCCCTTAAAGAGTCATTATCAAACAACAAAATAACGTCCACAAACTATAGATGTGTAGCTACAATTGGGCAGTATTTGTGTATATTCTTTGAATATTTTGTTTTATGTGTCTTTTTTTGTCGTTAAAAAATAATAATTTTGTTCATAAAAAAACAAATACATTCCATACATGCATATTGCATTTATAGAAATGCATTTCATACATTATGCTTTTAATCACATGACCTCTTTCTAATCTTAAAACTTGGAACCTTGAAAAATGGAAATGAGTGACATGAAAGTGGATCTGAAATTAAGCTTGCAAATATTTGACACCTTCACATCTGATAAAGGGGCATAACTTGCATCAAGAAAATATCAAGTGATAACACAAGTGATAAAGGGGCATATGGTTGATATTGATGTACAGTTTACTAGGCTGAAAAGATGTCAGAAAGAAGGATATACAAAGAGAATAGCTGGTGAGTATGTATAAGCAAAACCTCGGCTTAAGGTCAAGCAACAAAAAGTTAGCAGAGGATGTCTACTTGGCAAAGAATATGTTGAGCAAGAAGAATCTGAAAATCTTCTTCAATGAAACTTATTCATCTAGGCCTGCTAATGAAGGAAGTTGATTAATGAATAATCTAAGTAATGCCTCATTTTTGTGTTATGACAGGCTCGTTGTTCATTTTGGTTCTTAGCATATTGAACATTAATTTTGACATGTTAGCATATGATATCACAATGACAGTATGTTCTATTTTGATGTCATTGATGGGAAGTGTTTTGATTAATTTGCCAAAGGTGAAAGTTAATGATTGAAGCATAGGGAGGATGCTTGATTGAAGATATGGAGCAATTGAAGAAAACAGAGATGCATATCACATATTTACTCTGTTTTTAGGGTTTGTGGTAATAGAATAATAAAAGGGAGATGAAAGTGTGAATGCAACATTGTCAGAAGAGCTTCTTTTGAGATACAAGGTGTTCACTTCTCAAGTGATACATTTCACAATCCTCAACACTTGGTTTTAGCAGTGAAAGTATAACTTTATTATATCAAACCTTAATTTTGAAGATGGAGTGAAAAGGAGGGTAAAGTGAAGAAGTTTCAAGTTTTGAAGGTTCTAGCAGGTCTTAGTATGAATTATCAGGTTTACAGAAACTCCCTACAGCGCTTGATTCATCTACCAAAACAATTCTCCACTCATATTGCTCAAAGACAGTCACCTACAACCAGTCTGTAGTGCAAATCAGGTTTCTTTAGTGTATTGCGCTGCAAACTGAGGATTTTCCTTTATATGCAGATTTGGTCAAATTTGCACCTAGATTTCAACAATCAAGGATTGATTCAGTGTTCCAGCTGGTGGAATTCGATGGTATAAATGTTGTTGTGACTTTATTGGCAAGATTATTTGGTTTCCTTGGCCCATGAAGCTTGTTCCATGGCTACTACAACGATTGGCTCTACCATGGTTGTGCCCCTTGCTTTACTACTGCAAAAAGAATTCAAATTAATGTAAAGAGTGTACTTACATCTTGAAGAAACCATGTATTTTGGAATGTTGAACACATGTTCTATTGAACTTGGTAATATAGCAGTTTCTTTTTTTGTTAAGTTGAGGTGAGATTTTTGAATTTGCATTAATTGTTCTATAGTGAAATTTCCACACAAGAGAGCCTCAAAGAAGTCAACATATCAAAGAATCATCTTGAACAAGTTGAAGATAAAGCTTAGACATGCACTTTTTTTTCTTTGATCTATCATTTCTACCTTATGTATTCTTTGTAACTCTTTACAAGTGTTTGACTAAAACAAATGAACTTGAGTAGACTTAAAGTTCTACATGGAAAATTAACTTAGACAATTTTGGTAAATAATAATGAATGGTTGAACTTGTCATTTATGGGGAGAACAATCATATCACTAACCTTTATTTCTTGCATGGAGTTACTCCAATGGTCTTCTAATGTTCATAATTTCCTTGTATAATTTTAGAGCCCAAATTTATTTCCTTTTATTCTTATTAAGAAAAGACTTATTGTTAAATAATTTGGCTCCCCAAGGAAAGAACACAACAACTTGAGGAATCACTTCATGGTATGTGAATGTGGTAACTATCATTCAAGGAAATTATCCATAGTTTAGACTTCTAAGAACTCATTGTGGGATAATTTGGGTTTTTCAAAACTAGTGTGGATTGCACAAATTTTCCACACTGGCAAAGGGCTAACATTGCACTAGGTGCCTTGCTAATCATGTCTTGATCTTTATTGATACCACCCTAGATAAGGTCCAGGGAACCTTTAGTAATAAACACTCCCCTTTCTTGGGGTTGTAAGGTGTACAGAAGAAAAAAAAATCAACATTCCCCTATGCCCCTAACCAAGTTTCAATTTCCATTGCATTATCATTCATGAGGTTATCTGTTGTACTACACAAACCACTCACTTCAATTGTTGCGGGAGTTCTTTTGCTTGACATTAAGGATTATTGTACATCATTGCACTATAGAGGGTTAGATAGTTTTGTGCCAAGCTTAAATAAATATATTTGATCTTGTTTTGTCAAGCATACTAGCACTAGTTAGATTACATGCTTAAGAAATGTAAACAATAATGCATTTATCAAAAAATATCATTACACAAAGATGTCATAGAAAATCTATCTTTGTTAATTGAAAAATTACAAACTAATACAATGTTGTACATACAATATAACCTTGCATTAAGTATATAAATAAAGTTGTATGACTCTTAATCCCACACACAAAATAAATTCAAGTTCTCTAGGCTTGTATGCCATCTTACAACCTAGGGTTTTGAGGTCATTTGCTACACACAGGGACATTTTTACTTCAAAATCCATTTCTGACCAAATGGAGATGAATTTAACAAAAGAGAAAGAGGTTTTTTTCAATAACATACCAAAGAACAAAAGACTCCTTTAGTTTATATACAGGTGTTATAATTTGGGAGATATGCAGCGAGATTTGAGGCCTATTTTTCAAGAATATTTAATTTCCTGTTTTAGTCATTATTTTTTGGCACGTGTTTCAAGAATATGGGAATGAATTTCAAAAGTATGAGAGAGGTTTCTCTTCAAAAAAACCTTATTTACAAAAGCCTCCCCCTATTTTGTAACAGGTATTATATTTAAAGATATATCACTTCATCTTTGACTTCTATTTTTACAAAGATGCAGAAAAATGAATCCTATTGTCTTGTTGGCATCTTTACTCTTATTGTGATCATTGATATCTACCCTATCCTGCCTATTTAATCTAATTCCTCACAAATCCTTCCTAGATATAGTAATTGATGCAAGATAAGAGATTCCTTTTGCAACAAATTTTTGGATCATAAATATGAGATGACTAGCTTGGGTGTGACCTATGTAGAATTAAAAACATTAAATTCATGTTCTAGCCCCACCTACCCTCAACCTCATTAATAGTGACAAGAATAAACACTTTTGATAAAACCCCCCATGTATAGCTTTCCAATGCAAATATTTCCCTCCTGGAGGCGCCTTACCCTACACAGACACACCCTTTTCTCTATGTTCCATTAGCTCTATAGTTTCTCTCTTTCCAACAACATCCATTCAAACCCATCCACAAATCCCAAGTTCTTGTACTAGGCATCCTAGCCACAAAGATTTGCTCCAGTGGAGTAATTTTAAGCTTGTGTAACCATGGATCCATTATTTTATTTTATTCCTAGACCTACACAACAACAAACAACTGACAAAACTAAAATTGAATTGAACTTGATGAAACTGAAATTGTGGAAATTGACTTGTAGAAATGGAACTGCCAGAAATAAATGTTTAATTCAGTTCTAGAATCTACTATGGGACATAACCTTCCCCATAATTTAGGGTGGTTCTATCGAGTTTGGGCCAAATAGGGATTTGGGAATGTGTCATTCACCTACTATTTTTTCAGTTGGCCATCTAACTGTACAAGTTGGACTATGCCCTCATTAATTATCTATAGAGTTCTATAGGGTCCCTACCAATGCATACAGATTGTTTCTAAAAATCCAAACCCAAAATATTTACTCTAATTTATTTCATCTTGATCGAGGCCATTTGAGGCATGCACCATTGTGATCATTGATCTCTACCCTATCCTTCCTATCTAATCTAATTCATCACAAATCCTGCATAGATATAGTAATTGATTCAAGATAAGAGATTCCTTTTGCAACAAATTGTTGGATCATAAATATGAGATGACTAGCTTGGGTGTGACCTATGTAGCATTAAAAACATTAAAATCATGTTCTATCCCCACCTACCCTCAACCTCATTAATAGTGACAAGAATAAACACTTTTGATAAAACCCCCCATGTATATCTTTCCAGTGCAAAATTTTCCCTCTTGGAGGCACCTTACCCTATACAGACACACCCTTTTCTCTATGTTCCATTAGCTCTATAGTTTCTCGCTTTCCAACAACATCCATTCAAACCCATCCACAGATCCCAAGTTCATGTACTAGACATCCTAATCGCAAAGCTTTGCTCCAGTGGAGTAATTTTGATCTTGTGTAACCATGGATCCATTATTCTATTTTATTCCTAGACCTACACAACAAAAAACAACTAACAAAACTAAATCTGAATTGAACTTGGTGAAACTGAAATTGTGGAAATTGACTTGCAGAAATGGAACTGCCAGAAATGGAACAAGTAGATATTGTTATTCCTCTGTGCCAATTTGAAAATCCCCTGCCTAATGGAATAAAAAATCCATCCATTCTAGAAATGCAAAAGTTTTTTACTATCATGAAAGGATGCCCGAAGTGGAAAGTAAATGAATATTGGGAAAAGAAAATGTTAAATTGGGATTTATTTACCCATCCACATACCATTGAATTTAATCAATCCACTTCCTGTGAGAAAAAACTAGAAATGCTTGCATTGTGGCAAGCCTATATGAAAGATAACAAATGTTGGTTGTCTTTCTATGAATGGTTAACGCAAACAAAGAACGAGGACGCCCAAATGATGGAATCTGATTCTTCCAGTGTTAGACACAAATGGAAAGGCCTTGATGGTAAAAAATTAGAATCTCCATCTATTTTTCCCCCTTTCGAAGGGATTATCTTAGAATATGGGGAAAAACAATCCATATCCATTCCATTAGTACTTGCAAAAGGATATCCGCAAATGCGAAATATTGAAAGAAAGATTCAAAATGCATCTAAACAAATAAATTGGACCAATACAACTTTGCGAGGTATGGAAACCCATACTTTTGTAACAAATGACTATGCCTGCAAAACACACATAGAACAACTACAACTAATTACAAACAAGATCATCTCTAGTGTTAACCAAATGAAAAAAAAGATCTATGAAGTCAAAAGTGATGTTGATGTCACAAGAAATCTGGTCCAAGAAGAAAAGGGCTCATCAAAAGAAAATCATGAAGAATTAAGGGAATGCCTTGATCAAGCCTTCACAGAGATGGGAAAGAGCATTCTAAAAGTCACTAAAAAACCCCAAAACAAACCTATACATGCTTCCCATCTCCCCCCCAAAAAAAAAATCACCTCCATCAGTTCTACTGTATATACTCCTGAAGAAACTAATGTTAAGAAAAACATTTCTTCTCACTTTCCCCCTGAAGTTGAATCTTCATATCATTCTCTCATCACTGAGTATCAACCCTATACACATGTTCTTCCTGCAAGAGAACCACTTCCTTTGAATATGAATAGATCTCCTGCCCCTGACCTCTATGGGAGAGGAAGGCTCCCTGAAGCTCAGAGTTTTACTGATGATTGGTATTCTGGATGGAACATTGATGGCCTGACCACTAGAAAATTTCACCAAGTCATTGATAGAATGTATGGGTCCTATAAAATAATGTGTATGAAAGGAAAAACTGAGATTGAGGCCTACAAATCCATTATTCAATGCTTTACAGACACATTGTCTAAATGGTGGGAGATATAATCCTCTGCAACTCTAGTTGAAAAAATGGAGAAAGAAGTATTGAAATATGAAATAGATGATGCCATTTATCATGAGAATGGGAACCCACAAAGGAACATGATAGGTTCCCTTACTACACTAATTCTTAGACACTGGTGTGGCACTGAAAAGGAAATTGCTGAAAAACATTCTTTGATCCTCATGAATATGAAATGCAGAAAAATGTCACATTATGAAGACTTCCACCAAGAATGGACTCAAAGAATATATGAGGTTAAAGACATCAATAATTTTATTTGGAAACATGTTTAATATTTATCTGGCAGCTCTACCTATCAAGTTTGTAGAATATCTTAAGGCCCAAGAGGCATTCAAACTCCCTTATGAGATTTATACTTGGGGAGAAATCTATACAATTGTCACAAATGCTTGGTTAGTCTCTGTACCAACATGAAGGTTAGTAAATCAATTCAAAAATGTAAAGACTCCCTGACAACTGATCTATTTGTGAAACATATGATCTGGCTATAGATGATCCTGTCAAAAGAAGAAATAAGGCAAAGAAATCCTTGGAAAAGGTAAGATCTACAAAAACCAACCGATCCATGACTTATCTAAGAAAATTCACAAGGAAATATCTAAGAAAGTCCTCTAAAAGGTATCAAAAAACTCATTACTACACTCCTGAGGATATCAATTTGAAAACACATAAGCAACAAGATAATCAAGATATAGTTTGTTGTCTTTCTAGACAACCTAGTCATCATGTGAACCAATGTCCTAAAGGAGAACTGTAAAAAAGAGGCAAGGGAAAGATTTTTGAAAACAAAGCCAGACAAGTAAGGGAAAAGGTTGAAACCTCAAAATAAATAGTTTCAATTCATTGCAATAGGTGTGGATCAGGCATACATGATACTAACCATTGTCCACACAATCCTTTTATCAAAAGAAAAGAGGTTCATATTAATTTAAAATAGCTTCCTCAAATCCATCTGCTCATATGTAATAGTCATTCACCTAAAAAGTCCACAAGCTAGAAGCACCTACTAGGTTGCTACTTAGAATGCCTTAAGCGCATACATTTGTACCATAAGACATGTAGTGAATCTTTATGGAATTGATCATCTCTATCACTCACCCCTGGGAACTTATCACTCTTGATACTTGGCTATAGTGTGGGAAAACATCCATGCTAGTTTACACCCTTTAGCCAAAGAGTTGTTCTTTCCTACAATGACACCCTACATTAATATTTTGGTTATGGCTTAAAACATCAACAAAATTAACCTTGAAAATACAACTTCGGAAAGATGGTTAGATAGTAACAAAGTACTACCCAGTTTCAATCTAGTGTTAGATTGGAAGTTCCACACAAGCCAACCTATCAACAGTTCTACCTCAAATTACTCCCAAATCGCACCTGTCACTCACTAGTCACTGGAATTGTTAAAAAGGTAGAATTGTCTGATTTAATACTTTAAATTAATCCCAAATCTCACTTGTTATTGAAGTGTTAAAAAACTGAACTGTCTGATTTAATCTCATATTTCCTACAAGCCTGCCACTTGCTTCCAACCTCGAAGAACTACTAATTATCAGAACCTTACTCTAGACTGCCCAGAACATTATTAGTATTTTCTAGATTACTAAACAAACTAGGCATGTGTAAATTCTACAAGACCAATACCACTGACATGTTTCCCAACACAATTTCTTCAAATGTCCTCACTCAAATAGAGCTATAATTGCTAGATACACATAATATAAATAAAGCACTACTCTATCATTATTTGCCAAAATTGTGTAAGCCTATCAGAACATAGACTATACCCATGGCTACTCACCTGCGGACAACTCTGAAACCTTTTCTCTGCTAGTACGATGGCACAAATTTGCACTTTTTCTTCTATTGTTGCTACTATTATGAATGATGGGTGTTTCTCATCAAGTCCATAAACTTTTGAGTTTGAATATGATTAAGAAGATTTATTAGATTTGGAACAAGAATTATTAATGATCTTAAATGATTTTACATGCCAAGATCAAATGTTTGCAATTGCTCCACAAGAAAAAGTGACTTTGAATTAAATGAACATACATTATTCACCTATCTTGCATGAAACAACATGAGACAAAAAAAATACATATATTAATCAATGGTTCAATTTTTACAAATCCAATTGGGGTACATTATTCATCATACCATAGAGAATCAGATATGCAAGTTTTCCAGTTTGGTCGAGCCTCAGCATTGAGCGGGGTCCTCCTCTCTTGGAAGGCTAACAAAATATGGTGCATGGGTAGAACCTGGGAGTAACCTAGCCCCAAAGGGGAAATAAGTAGTAGCACAAAAAACGTCGAAGATATGAAAGGTAAAACCGTAAACCTTTGTTTCGTCAAGGCCCAAAGGGGAAATTCAAATAAGCACGAAGATGTAAACCGGGGAGTGCATATATGGGCAGATCCCATATAATTTATACTGGGTGGGAAGGCCAAAATGCTCTCAGAAATCTCTTTGTTCTTTGGAAATTGGGAAAAGGGAAGATTGTAGCTACCCAGTGCCCATACCACAAAATCAGGGCGAATTAAACCATAAACCCCAATTTTACCAAATGGTAGGGCGAAGAAGCTATCGAAAATTTCCATACTTCTAGAAATTTGGCTAATGGAAGCTTGTCCCTCCAAATTTTAGGGGCGAAATACAAATTTTTTTCCTCTATCCCTCCTAAAAATATGGGCTAACCATGTACACGATTTTTCCCCTAAAATAAATTATGGGCTAATGATATAAGTTTAAAAAATTCACTCCAATACAAAAAATTCGCCCAATAAAAAAATGGAGGCCCCTCAATTTCACCCATGAGAGGAATTTTGCCCCTAAAATCATCTATGGTGTTGGCATGCTGTCATCTACAAAGGTGTTCACATGATGTCGCTCTTTAATATTGTGCACATAATTTTAGAACTTTACAGGTTTGCATGTCTGAGGCTCTGCTTGCATATGAAAATGTTGCTCCACCATTCCAATTTGAACATAGTTTGCATTTGGGCCACAGAGAGCAACAATAAAATAGAATAATATGAAATTTGTTTAAGTAAATATCAACAAATTATCTTCTGACTTGAACCTGCTTTTGTCAAGATCTAGGTATATTACACAGTTGTCAATGTTTTCCCTGCTTTTCAATAGTTTCTCGATTTCCCTGCCATCTTCGCAAGCTTTCCCACTGCAAATTGATGACGCTTTTATTAGCTTTAAAAATATTGGCATTAAAATGCGAAAAGGTTGAGGGCATCTACCATTAAAACACATTGAACCAAGATTTACCAGAGATTGTATTATAATGTTGCAATGTCCATTTTAAATACAATAAGGAGCAAAGGAATGTTTTCATCACCTTATGGCTACAGCTCGACACCATGTCTATGGAGATACCCTGAACATTTTCAGGCACGATGACCATCGTTTTCAGTGGTCCATAGCTTATGACTACTACTCGTCCACTTATGCCCAGATGAAAGTTATATCGACATCTGAAATTGCAACAGCACATTGTATCCCATTTTATTTTATTTTACTTTAACGACTTGGTCACATGCTGCGCCGAGAACTATATTCCGAACCAACGGATTGTCCAGATGGGCGACCATTTCCAAATATTCCTATCACCTAAAGTATTTTGAAAAATGTTAACACTTCCCTACCCAACGCCTACTTTCAAGGGCAAGAATTGCAAGCAGTGATTAAATAAGAATGGCAATGAAATAGACCTATTGTTGAAGTTATTACAAGACCCAACGCTCGCTCCCTAGGACATGGCCATGTTACAGGTCAGTGCATGTAAAAACCATTTTCAACAAATTGTATTCCTTTTCACGAGGACAGCGAGACAAGCAAGTGCAATCGGCATCTCTCGGATGATTCTGTATATTTTATATTTTAAGGTCAAGAAAGAAACCATCTTCCATTGCCCCAAGCTGATTTCCATTCAAAACTCTTCCCAGTTATTGCAATATAGGAGGCAGAAGAAATTATTTATGCCACTTTATTTAATTTTCATTGTGTTGAATTTCTATCCATTTCCTAGACTATCTATGTGTAGGAAGATGAACTCTGAATTTGAACCATTAACATTCCCGCACCATAAATTATGGAGAGAGGATGCTTGTCATCTATTTTATAAGGTCTTCAATTATTTTGTTTCATTTTTTAAACCATTGATATTTGGAAGGTGTTTCCCCCCGTTCTCTGGCCAGTCGACAATCTTCCTAGATAGGAGGGACACAATAGAAGAAATGGAGAACTATAATGTTATAAGGATTATCGGGTCTAAACAAAATCCTTGCTTCCTTCCATGTCACATATCTACTACAATGCTTTTTGCTGGAATAGCAGGGAAGTACATATACTGGTTGCATTTTTTTCATGCAAAAAGGAAAGGACAATTCATGTATATGCCTTGGAAAGTCCGGGATTTCATGGCCAGGAACCACTTCAACAGTTCTTTCACTTACACTATCCTGAATGGAATCCCAACTAGTACCAATGATTCGCACAAGCATAACCGAAAAGACCCGGGTGAAAAAAGTGCCCAATCCCCGACTGCCATAGCCAAGACCACAACATCTCGTGGCAGTACTCCAATGGCTTATCCAAGTAACAAAGTCACACACAGTTATTCGGGCGGAGGAGGAGATAAGAACCTTCCCTCTGACAAAATTGAAAGTTGTCACAAGCTTCCCGCGAGCAAAAAACAGAAAACAATAGTCCAAGAACATGAGGGACCGAGGGGAGAAATTGATATCTATGATCTCTCCCTCGAAGATATGGAACTAGAAATTGACATTGAAAAATTGTTCCCTGACGATGATCACTTAGACAACACTTCTCCTCAAAATCTCGAGATGGACATACTTGGCATAGATACATTGGACGAATAAGAGTCTTTTTCATTTCAGAGCATTGTTTTTGATAGGGAATCAAAAAAATTGATTATTGAAAACAGAGATGTAAAGAATAAGAAAGGCACACATCATTCAGATTTCAACCTACGCAACATGTGCCCTTCCCAGATATCCAAGATGCACCGAGAAACTGTAGATGCTCTAGACAACTCTATTAACGGCCTTGAAACGGAGAATCTCATGTTAAAGACGCAAATCAAAGAATTGGAGGCAACTCTAATGCATCTTCAACTATTTTCTACTCCTTTGGCAATGGTCAGGTCCACCACACTTGCACCAAAGTTAAAAGGATCATCAAGCCTTCTCACATCCGCCCGAGACTATGTGGAAAAGAATATAAACAAAAGAATGGAATTAATAACATAATCTTGGGAGATGTCAAAGAATATGGTCTCTTTTGGACCAAGAGCACATGTTTTTCATGAGTATCTGCAAGCAGATCTCAAAAATGACCAAGGTTTTTAGCTCGATGCAGTTTTACCATTTGTTTTTGAAGTTACTGGTATGAAAGAATCCAGAAGAAGACAAGAGGATGTTCCTAAGAGCAACTAAGCGCATGCTGGAAAGAAAAGGTAAAGAACCTGATTGGTCTTGTTCAACAATGTATCCAAACCATATCTAAAAGAGACAAACTATTCAAGAAACTAACTGAGATAGATCTAGCTGGCAGCACCAATGAAGTTCAGGACCCGAAATTGATATTAAACTCGTTGTTTTTAACCAAACAAGCATTTGATGATCAAGTTCATATCTATAAAAAACTAACATTTGAAAATTTCTATGAAATTCTTGAATATGGTGAAGATAACGTGAAAACTTGGCTAGTCGGTTATGCAATTAGAAACAAAAATATTCAAGCAACATTGCACAACTTGTCGATTGATCTAAGCGACTTCGGAAGTGAACTCTTCAATATAAAAATCTGGCATGAAACGCGGCGCCCATGAGGAGCTACATCGAAGAATGGTTGAAACAAATTGTCGACCAGATTACCAATGAAGGTCAAAGCTGAGGAAAGCCATAAAAGGACATCGACGAAGAAATGAGAAGCCATGGCACACCATCATAGTAAGTTGATATTGATTACATTATTTTGTCTTCATCCACTTATTCTAACAAAGCTTTAATCCAGATCTGACAATTTTCTCTTTCTTCCTGCCAGGTTTTGTTGTTTTCCATCGTCGAATTTCTTCTTTCTGCAAACTTCATTATTGTACATATTTGCTTCGTAGTCCACGACAGTCCCAATCAGAGTCATTTTGGCAAAGGCATTTTTATTTCACAGAATATGTACTGAACTATATTTTTTTTTTGCAAATTCGAAGACAGCTTTTTTTGGGGGGGAATATTATAAAATGTATTTTGTGACCCAATTTATCTAAATATAAATATTTAGGGTTGTTCTATGTTGATATTCAATGCTTGGTGTTGTTATTTGGAGTTTGTATTTCTTCGTAAAATTAACTCATATCGTTGTACATGTTCCTGTTCTATATTGTGCATGTATTGCAACTTCCTATATTTCAAAATATTCTTCGATATACAAAATGTAAAGTCGTGTATTTTTTTCTTTGTTCCTTGTAGGTTTGAACAAAAAATCCAAGCCCAAAAAACCATTCAAATTCGAACATAGTTTACATTTGGAGCACAAATAATCTAGTAAGATGCATTAATATGGATACATTTTATTTAAAAACTTTCATTGTATGCATCTTGCACCAAAAACTTATGTGGTTTACAATTCCTCCACATTTTGGAACATGGTCTACATTTGGACCACAAATTATCTATTACAACACATTAATATAAATACAATTTAAATTAATGGTCCTATATTGTCACATCATGAACCCAACCGACCGCAGTTCCTTTCAACACTTAACCAATTATCTCTTCGCGGGGTCGCGCCTTAGCGCTAACGAAATTTTATGCCCCATGTTTCGTGATATACATTTTTCACCAAACACTTTCATCATTCAAAGTGGATGTTAGCGGCCAGTCGGAGTCACGATATTAAAGTAGAAGCGCAAATGTGAACCAGTTCATCTGCCAACGCACCCATTGGGACATTTTCGGAAAAACGGCTAAGTAACGAGAAAGATAGTAGAGAGGAAAAACAGTTGTGACAAGGGCTCCCGAGAAGAAGTAAGACCCCGCCTGTCAAATTGTATACATGTTTTGCTTCTACTAGTGACAAATCAGTGGCTCGATTATTGCCATTAACAACCAAAGAAATGTATTCAACAACAATTTATGGGAGCCCAACTGACCCCCGAGTTGGCGCTATTATACATCTTGCACCCAAAACTTGTGTCATCTACAGTTTCTTTGTATACATATTGCACCAAAAACTTCTTTGGTCTGCAATTCCTATATTAGAACATGGTCTACATTTGGACCACAAATTATCTATTACGATACATTAATATAAATACAATTTTAATAAATATACTTAAACTTGAACATGATTTTTTTTGAACTCGTCGATTGGTCCTTTATCATCACATCATGAGCCCGACCGACCGCAGTTCCTTTCAACACTTAGCCAATTATCTTTCAACGGGATCGTGCCTTAGTGCTAACGGAATTTTATGCCCCATGTTCCGTGGTATACATGTTGCACACAACACTTCCTTGATATACATTTTGCACCAAACACTTTCATCATTTACAGTTCGACACGCTATTATAGATCTTGCACCCAAAACTTGTGTCATCTACAGTTCCATTGTATACATCTTGCACCAAAAACTTTCGTGGTCTACAATTCCTCCACATATTGGAACATGGTCTACATTTGGACCACAAATTATCTATTACAATACATTAATATAAATACAATTTAAATTAATGGTCCTATATCATCACATCATGAGCCCGACCGACCGCAGTTCCTTTCAACACTTAGCCAATTATCTATCATGAGCCCGACCGACCGCAGTTCCTTTCAACACTTAGCCAATTATCTCTTCGCGGGATCGTGCATTAGCACTAATAAAATTTTATGCCCCATGTTCCATGATATACATGTTGAACACAACATTTCTGTGATATACATTTTGCAACAAACACTTCCATCATTCAAAGTGAATTTAAGCGGTCGGTCGGAGTCACGATATAAAAGCACAAGCGCAAATGTGAACCGGTCTGTTCGCCAACGCACCCATTGGGACATTTTTGGAAAAAACGGCTAAGTAACGAGAAAGATAGTAGAGAGGAAAAGAAGCCATGACAAGGGCTCCCAAGGAGACGTAAGGCCCCGCCTGTCAAATTGTACATATATTTTGCTTCTGCTCGTGAAAACTCAGTGGTTCGCTTATTTCCATTGACAACCAAAAAACATATTCAACAGCGATTTACGGGAGCCCGACCGACTCCCAGGTTGGCACTATTATAGATCTTTCACCCCAAACTTGCGTCATCTACAGTTTCGTTGTATACATCTTGCACCAAAAAATTTCATTGTCTGCAATTCCTCCACATCTTGGAACATGGTCTACAGTTGGACCACAAATTATCTATTATGATACATTAATAATTTTGTACTCTACAATTCGTCGTGACTTAACCCTATCAATTTCTTATGCCCCATGTTCCATGATATACATGTTGCACACAACACTTATGTGATATACATTTGGCACCAAACACTTGCGTCATATACAATTCGACCCCGATTATAGAGCCCGCCTATCTGGAAATCCGCGATCTGAAAAGTGGTTAGGCATCGAATGGTTAGCAATCGGTCAGAGTCATGATATAAAAGAACAAGCGCAAATGTGAACCGGTCCGTCCGCCAATGCGCCCATTGGGACATTTTCGGAAAAATGACTAAGTAACAAGAAAGATAGTAGAGAGGAAAAACGATCGAACAGGCTTCAAAATAGGTGAGATCGGAAGAGCGTCGTGTAGGGAAAG
>CBVK0100352842.1:0-20472 GCA_900067695.1 Picea abies
CTCCTGTTCACTTGCCTCTTTGAGGGGGCATCCTCCTATTGAGCTACTGCTCCAAATACAATACTTCTCTTCATATCCCATTACATTGCTTGAACCCCTTTATATAGTGCCACCATCACCTAAAAACATTCTAGAGGATGAATCTTCTAGAAGTAGAACCTTCTAAGAAGTCCTCTTACATTTATTATATCTAACTGCCATAGTGGGCCCTATTTAATAATATAGTGGACCTAGTCCACCTTACATTGAATGACCTCCACATCACTATGGGCCCTCTGGGCCCCCCTACTACCTCTCTAGCTACCTTACACTTAGCCATCCCACTTTGATATTATTACTCTTACCACTATTGTGTTCTCCCATTGGTGTTTTCTTTTCATTGCATGGATTTAAAGGACACCCCTGTAAGCACTTATTCTTTTGAAATGATGATACACTGAAAGTAGAAAATTGTGTCCCCAATGGGATTGAGCCACATAAGCTATTAAATGAAACATCAAAAAGCGTCAACATTGACAAGTTAGATAACTCATTTTCAGGATTAACTGTGTAGTGTAAGTCATTAATCTATGACCCATTACCATATCCATGAGTATTAGTCACAACTGACCAATAATTCTCATGATTTGAATAGTCCACTTAGCACTCATTGCATTAGGTGATGCTCACAGGGGTGAAGAAATGGGATTGAAACCAGCGAAATGAATCACATAGCATCAATCATCACTTCTAGGGCTTGCACTCGATAACCAGGACTTCTTAGGTAGTTACCCATCCCAAGACGCCTCTAGCTCAAGCGCACTTAACTGTGGAGTTTTCCCCACAATCAAGCCCACTTAGATTGCTACCCCATTTGCAAAACCTTAGCAAGTAATAATTATTCCTACTGGTATCACATATAATAAAAATATACAAATAATTCCTATGTATTATACATTTCCCACATAGCATTACTTACTCTAAAATGTATAAATTCATTTGAGTATAACAATGTAACATCCCCTTTATAGGATTTAAAACATATAAATCATGATAGAAACAAAATCTCAATCATTAAACAAATTAATCATCATAAGTAAACTATTAACACTAAAGTCTCTTAGTAACAGTGTAAGACATCCTAAATAGTATAAACATAGGATGGCCATGATCACATATCACATAACCATCAATCCTGGATAACGTTTTGCTCACACAAGTCAGATTATCAAAAAATTCATAAATAGGTTTGGTCAACCCTAGTTAAAGGTAGTTGACTCAATTCACTCAATAATAATAATATCAAATTCGAGAACGAACAAGGACTCAAAATATTGGACAATACAATGAATATGGCAATGTTACATATCAATTTAAAACAAAAACAAAATTGCTAAACATAAAATTAAGAATTAAAACTATAAAATAAATCAAGGTCTCTAGGACTGATAATTATTTTTCATGGAGTGAGTTAAAAAGTGGACAAACTCAACTTTTCTAATAATTAGGATTTTGTAAAAAATAAATAAGGTGAGACAAATTTCTATCTTGATCTACTCTCTTTTTTCACAATCAAGGTCTTTTTAAAATGGGTTAAACTCATAAAGACAAAGTTCCAGGGTCAAAGTTTCAATCAATCATAAAAAAACTATACCTTTCAACAAAATCTTGTCGAATTTAAATGAAAAAATAATTGAGTTTGCCCACTTTTTAACTCACTCTATTTGTTATTAATTCATTTACAAAAAAAGACAAATTATATTAAAAATGTATTAATTTTTACAACTTAAGTTACCTTATATAACAACTTATTAATTTCTGTATCATTGGAAGCACATTCTATATGGTCCAATAAATTATGAATAGATGTGTCGTGCTTGTACTTAATGCTAACATAGTATCTCATATAAGTTTAAAAACAAAAAAAAACAAAAAAAATAGTTTGAAATCCAAATACAAAAAATTAAAAGATAAAGAAATTTTAAGAAAATAATATCCAACATTAATTTTATATATCTATATTTTTATATATTTATATCGACATATTATCATTTTAAATTCATTTTGAACGTCTTTTATGGTTGGTTTAGAAGAGAAAGCTAGCAATGCTTACTCTTCATTTTCTCTTTTTTAATCCCTTAATGGTTTCTCATTTTATATATTCACATATTATCACTTTTTACATATTTTGAATGTTTTTATGGTTGGTTTTGAAGACAAAATTATCAATGCTTAATAGCAATAAAACTATGTAACTCATAAATTTTACCTTTTGTATAACAACCTACTCTTCATTTTCTCCTTTTAAGATCCCTTATTGGTTTTTCCTCTTATATATATAGAGATTTAGAAATTTCTTCCTTATAATATTGCATTCTTTTATAGTTTTATGTTCATAAAACTATTCTTATCTAATGTAACATCCCGCTCTTGTGCGCACTGAGCAAACTTATTCTTTAAGGACACTTGCTTGCAAGTGATCCGGATTATTATACTATTGGCCATTTGATAATGATTATGAGATATTATGGATATGATGATATATTATTTTGGTTGTCTTTACATAGACAGGTGCTATTGACTGGGTTCTCCTGAGTGTGCAAGACTTTGGACATTGAGATTGCATAGGCATTGATGAAACCCATTAGACTCGGGATTGAGTCAAGGAGTGGACTATTGTGGTTTGATTGTTGTTGATATGACATATATACATATGATTAGATGTTATGATGATTGATTATTATTGTTGACATGATTCGTTGATGATGCATGCTGACGATAGCTTTCCGACTAGACTCACATGTGGATTAGAGGGGTCATGCATGACAACCAGAGACTTTTAGGGAGAGGTGTGGGAGAAACCCTGCCAAAACCTACTAACACTCTCTCTGTGGCTCAAACTATAGGTTAACAATTACCTAGTTTGAGAAAACTGACGATGTTGTGAGGCAAGACTGCGACAGTGGCTCGCGATGATTCTAAGGGGCACACAATAAGGCAGGGACCTTATTCCCTAGAGGCCCTTAGTATCCCACAAGATCATCTGGCGGAGTATTGACTCCAGAGGGTTTTGATGTCTACCAAGTCAATCAAGAGGCGAGTTTCACCCTTGGAGCACATAGTGCGTCATGAAGGGCACGTCGCATAAGGAAAATGAAAGAGGTGAGTGGAACCCTTGGAGCACGTAGTGTGTCCTGAAGGGCACATAGTGATTTCAATGGGTAAGTGAATAAACCTAGTTGGCCTTAAAATGAATTATGTGACAACTAATATTTAAAAACATTTTCCCTAATAAAAATGTCGCCCAACCTAGTGAAATTAAAATCTAGGTCTAAGTAACAGTTGTGGTCAAAAAAATAATAATCATAATTAAACATATAACAAGAAGGGGGGGGTAATAAATTCAATTTATTTATTAAGGTCAAAATTAATGGATGATTAAAATTTTAAAAAGGGAAATGGTTGTTTTTATCTATTTTTGCTAATTCAATTTTACTTAAGAAAAAAGGGGAAAAGAGGGTAAATGGTTGTTTCATCTACACTTGCTAAATTAATTTTTAATTAAAGAAGAAAATGGGTAAATGGTTGTTTCATCTACACTTGCTAAATTAATTTTTAATTAAATAAGAAAAAGGGTAAATGATTGTTTCATCTACACTTGGTAAATTAATTTTTAGTTAAAAAGGAAAAAGAGGGAAACTTAAAAAAAATAGGTTACTTAAAGAAAAAGGGGAAACGTAAAGAAAAAGTTGAATGCCTAACTTAGTAAAGAATCTTGCCCTGGGAACTTGATTTTTATGAACTCAAGTAGAAATTTAGTAAGGCGTAAGTCATTTTAAGATTTGTAAGGTAATATTGGGACACAAAGGAGCGTTTTTAGGAATGCTTTTAGGTGGGCGAGGGAAATAGGAATAATTAATTATTTAATAATATTAATTTCTAGTGCAACTAGGGGATCAGGCGACATGTGTATGGGAGAGGTTTTCCTAATTAATTAAATGAAAAAAGAATTTAATGAGAATTTGGGAAACTAATGTTGGACAACTAAGAGGGGGGGATGAATCATTTGTTACTGTGCTTAAACAATTATGCTTATTTTAATCTCTTTACAAAGAACTCAATGACAATCAAAATAATGCAAGGAGGTGATCAATAGAATATTCAACATCAATCACACACATGAAATATACAGAGACATATATTTCCTGAGGAAACCCATAAAGGGTAAAACCTCTTCTTCTTGATAAGTAATCTTTATTTTTTGTACATTACCATTCTTATGAGCACCAACTCATTGTGAGGATACCACCTCTATTTTACAAGCTGCAACTTGTTGAGAGCACCAACTCTCTAATTTCTCTAGCACCTACTAGAAGGAAGCACCAACTCCCTGGTTTCTCTAGCACCCACTAGAAGGAAGCACCAACTCCCTGGTTTCTCTAGCACCCACTACAAGGAAGAACTAACTACCTAATTTTTCCAACACCAACTTCCAATCACATAGGCACTAACCTGCATAACAAAGAACAATAGTTCTCCCTTGCACCACCCTGCCACCCTAGTTTCTTCTGGCTGCAACCAAATGGAAGCAACAACTCCCTGTGTTCAAGCACCCACTTGAAACTATGAGGACACTGATCCTCCCTAGCACCTCCCTTCTACCTCCCTTCCACCCTGAAATATAAATCTTTTTCTTTCTTAAATTTATCACAGTGATACAGAATTTATCCATAGATTACCAATCTCATCATTCTTCTGCTACATTGCTATGCTCTGCCTGCATCAGTGTCTCTCTCCTCACATTTTCTTCGATTTCTGTTCTTCTCTCAAATATGCATTTTTGTTCCTTGCTTCTTCTTCGCTTGATGCTTTGTGTCTTCTTTCCATTCTATGCACCATGCCTCTTCTGTGCGCTTCAGCTCCTGCACACAACCTGCTTCTACCCGCATGAATCATTCTCAACAACATCACCCATCTCTTCTTTGTTCTTCATTTTTATATTCTCTGTGCAACAACTATATCCTATGTGCAATGCCTCTACATTCTCTTCACTGCGTCACTGTTCTCCCCTACAGTTTGTTCACTGCAGCTCCTCCTTACTCCTACATAGCTCGACAACAGAATTCCTTCCCTTCTCAGTTCTACATGTTTTTGTCATGTCGATTCCTTTGCTTGACCATCATGGCAACTCTTCATCATCCCCGACAGTTAGCTCCATGTAGTCATCATCACTGGACATTATTCTAATATTCCTTAGCTTCTCTGGTAGTCAAGACTCTTCATCTTCTATGTCAGTTACAGACTTCAACTCTTTTCCATATGTCAATTATATCTATGATGAGTCTTCATTATACTGGCAGTTACCTTGAGACTCTTCAGCTCCTCTAGCGAGCACCCTAACATTCCTTGAATTCTTTGGAAGATGCATTTGGTCGTTTTCTGCAGTTACAATTAGTCTGTCTCGGTAGTTACAGAGAGAACCTAACAAAACATCACAGTGGGTGCTAGATTTTCTTGTTGATCCCCTTCCTTTCACATGGCCATCGACGGTGACCATACACCTAACCAATAGTCATTTCGTGATTTTTCTTTTTGTGATGTGGATCCTACCAACATGTTAGCTCCTCCCTTAATCCTATGATGATGTGACCTTGGCTATGAGCTTCATGTGACCACGATATTGTGGGCACGTCCATAGGAGGTTTGAGGGAAACTCGCTTTTCTCCCCGCAATTCATTACAATACTCCACATGTCCTTTCTCCAAAACCATGGTTTCAATTGTGGCCCACTCATGAAAAATTAAGGCTCGAGCATGTTTTGGGTGCATAATGAAGCATGACTGTCGATCTCACGATCTTGAAATTTCTCCTGAACGAACAACTCAAATCTGTCCTCTCAAGTCTGTGGACCAGATCTCACCTTCTTACATCAATGGTCCTCGTTCTCTCTTTGATCAACCGCTGTGATCAAATCGTGACTTCACATGTCGGGTGTTTGAACATGAGTAGACCTGACTCTTCCAACTCCCGATATTCAAAATAATCTAGATCAGTGGCCCACAACCCTCTGTGATCCAATGGTCCAGATCTTATCGAGACTTCACATTTCATGAGTTCCTACAAATATTACCTTTAAATTTTCCAATTCGTGAGTCAGTGAAATGTTGATCTCTCCTCACGTGTCCTCTGGATCCAACAGTTTAAATCTTATCTCAATTTCATGTTTCGCGAGTTCCTACAAATCTTACCTTTGACTTTTCCAGTTTGTGATTCAATGAAATGTTGATCTCTCACCACGTGTCCTATGGATCCAATGGTTCAAATATTATCATGATTTTGTGTTTCATGAGTTCCTACAACTCTTACCTTTGACTTTTCTAGTTCACGAGTCAGGGAAATGTTGATCTCTCATCGCGTGTCCTCTGGATCCAATCGTTCAGATCTTATCACGATTTCATGTTTCACGAAGTTGGAGGATCGATCTTAGCCTTATCCTCTTCACAATTATACTGGATCTGACGGTTGTGGGTCCTCGGTGCTCAGATCCAATAGATCAGCTCTGTACTTCACCTCTGTGCTTCCTCTAGTTACTGGACTCTGATCTAACGGGCATTGGGTATTTGGGATTTGTGATCCAATGGCTACTATCGCTCCTCCTCCTGAGCTTTGGATTTCTCAAATATCTAAGTGTGGAAGGAATATAATGCAAATAAACAACATAGTTAGTCACCTATTCCCTCAAGAGGTGATATTTGATGGGTATAAGCTTGGTCTTGGAGTGAAACACATGTTTCTTTGATAGACTGATTGCACTGGTATTATCACAATGAATTGGAATCGGTGCAATATATTTTACCTCCAAGTCTGCAAGTGTTTGAATCATCCACAATACTTGGGTACAACATGTGGAAGCTGCAATGTATTCAGCTTCTGTAGTTGATAAGGAAATGGAGCCTTTCTTCTTGCTCAACCATGATACAAGGGAATCTCCTAAGAAGAATGCACCTCCACTCATGCTTTTCCTTTCATCCATGCAGTTAGCCCAATCAACATCTGAATAGAATGATAGTTTAAAATTTTGATTCCGAGGATCCCATAGGCCATAGTCCATTGTTCCTTTCAAATATCTTAATATTCTTTTGACAGCTAACAAATGACTCTATTTAGGTGCAACCTAATACCTTCCTACCATTCCAACAACATGCATTATGTTTGGACGAGATGTTGTGATGTAGAATAGGCTGCCTACCATAGACCTATATGAACTCTAATCAACATCAGGTGAATCATCATCCTTGCTTAACTTACATCCAGTGACCATAGGTGTGCTCATAGGTTTAGAATCTTCCATTTGAAACATTTTCAACATTTCTCTTAAATATTTTTATTGAGAAAGAAATATTCCTTCAGACCTCTAAGTAATTTGTAAGATAAGAAAAAATGACAGTTCCCCTATAACAAACATTTCAAATTCAAAATGCATGGAAGAAGCAAACCATTTTACCAATGAAGCATTATTACTATTGAAGATGATATCATCTACATAGACCAACACAATGAGCAGATCATTACCCTCTTTTTTGACATATATATTGTTGTCTATTGTTCCTCTCTTGAACCCTTTGTCTTGTATATACGTATCCAGTCTGTGATACCAAGCACGAGGAGCTTGTTTCAACCCATTTAAGGCTTTCTTCAGCTTACAGACAAAGTCAGGGTTATCTGACAGTTGGAAACCCTCTAGTTGTTCCATATAGACTTCTTCTTTTAGATCTCCATTTAGAAAATATGACTTGACATCCATTTGATAGACTTTAAACTATTTATGACAAGCATATGCAAGAAACATTCTAATAGCTTCTAATCTCACTATGGGCGCAAATGTTTCATCAAAGTCTAGTCCTTCTATTTGAGCATATCCTTTGCAGACCAATCTAGCCTTATTTCTTACAATATTTCCTTTCTCATTCATCTTATTTTTGTAGACCCATTTGGATCCTATCACATTTTTATTTGTTGGCCTAGGAACGAGTTCCCAGGTGTCATTCTTTTCTATCTAGTCTAGTTCCTCATTCATTGATTTTAACCAATTTACATCTTCACTAGCTTCATTGAAGTTATTGGGTTCCACCATGGATATGAAGGCTATATGTCATTGCTTAGTGTCTTTGATTATCCTCCTCCTAGTTTGTACACCTTTGTCTTTCTCACCAACAATTTGACTTTCAGGATGATTCTTTTGAGTAATTCTGGAGGAAGTATTTGATGTTGATTGTTGTCCTGACTCTTCTTGACCGGGTGTCTCTTCTCCACCTGATTCATCATCTTCTTGTGACTCTGGGATTTTTTGTTATTAATATTCATTATTCTCATCATCTTTTTCATCTGGCTTAGTGCTTATTCTCTATTGATCTTTTACAGGAGATTCTTCATCAATTTGAACATCAATATAGTCTACTAATTTATGCATTATTTTGTTAAAGCATCTGTATCCTTTACTGTTCATTGCATATCTTAAAAAGATACCTTCATCATATCTACTATCAAATTTTCCTAGATGAACATCATTATTTTTTATGTAGCATTTACTTCCAAATACTTTGAAGTGCTTGATGGATGCAGGTCGACCAAACCACAACTCATGTGGAGTTTTATCACTATTCGGCCTTAGATGTGCTTTGTTCAGAATATGAACAGTTGTGTGAACAACCTCCACCTAGAAGGTTTGTGAAATGTCTCTTTCATTCATCATAACCCTTGCCATCTGTTGAACTGATCTATTTTGGTGTTCTACAACTCCATTTTGTTGAGGAGTACCTGGAATAGTATATTCTCTTTTAATTCCATGTCTATCACAAACTTCTTTGAAATCTCTTGACATAAATTATTCTCCTCTGTCTGAGTGAATTTCCTTTAACTTTCTTCCTGTATGATTCTTGGCTAATGCCTTAAATGTTTTGAACTTCTCAAACGCATCAGATATTTCTCTCATAAAGGCAACCCACGTATGTCTGGAGAAGTCATCAATGACCATCATAAAGTAACATTCTCCTCCAGTTCTTTCTTTTTTCGATGGTCCACACAGATCCATATGAACAAGTTGAAGCGGTTTCTCTGAATATGTGAAACTCTTCGATTTGAATTGATCACAAGTCAGCATCCCCATTTGGTAGAAATCGCATACAGAGTTATTAGGATTAGATATTTTTGGAAGATCTTTCACAACACCTTCATTATTCAGTTTGACAATATGATCAAAATTTAGGTGTCCAAGCCTTCTATGTCATAACCAACTTTCATCAATTTTGCTTCAATGACATTTATCCTTATCTTCCTTCAAAACATATACATTGTTTTAGGTTCTAACCCCTTTTGCAAGCATGTCTCCTATGTTTACTGTCTTTATTTTACAATTCTTGGCAGTGAAAGTGACTTCACATCCTCTATCACATATTTGACTGGCACTAAGAAGATTATTCTTTCAACCATCAACAAACAATACATCTTGAGATTTGCTTATTCCATTACTTAATCTTACTAGACCTTTACCTCTGATCTTTCCTGGAGCATCATTTCCAAAGGTCACACTTCCTGATTTATTTTCCTTGAGTGATAGGAACTTACTTTTGTCACCTATCATATGACTGGAGCATCCATTGTCAATATACCAAGAGTCTTTTTATCTTTGAGCTGACAACACCAATCCACACTTGTTATTTTCATTCTTCTTCCAAACCTTGATGTTTTCAACTCTGTGATTTGAGTCTGGTTTATAGTTCTTTAAGAGATATTCTACATCTTTATGTCCATAATTATGGAAGATGTAACATTCTAGTTCATTGAACAAAGGATCATAATGATTATTATGCTTAGTCTGCATCTTTATCCTAGCCATCACATGATTTGCAGTCTATGGTTGTTTGTAACTTGGTTGTCTCATTCTTTGTTGAGATAGGTATTTATTCCTTGGTTGTATTGATTTCTCATGTCTAAATCTTAGAGAACAATTTATAACTTTGTGGCTAAAGTTAGAGCAGTAAAAACAATATCCATAGGAAAAAAATTTGTACCTAGAAAATGGTTGTCTTCTTTGAGCAGGTCGATTTCTTCCATGATGATGATTTTCTTGAGCAAAGAGTGTATTACTTCTTTGTTCTTCAGATTCAGTTCTAGTAGTTTTGCCTTCACTCCTCCTTGGAGACTGATTCTCTTCCTTTGTTTCTGTAGGTTTTTTGTTGTCAGTAGTTGTAGATTTGACAAACTTGATTGATTCTTTGTTGCTTGGCCTACCACTATTTGATCCATCTTTATAACCCAAACCAGTTTTCAACTTCAAATTCCTTTGTTGATTTAGAATGGAGGCTAATACTTCTGAGGCTTTAATACTTGTCATATTCTAAGGCTAATCCTTCTAAGGCTAATCCTTTAAGACTAATCTTTCTGAGGCTAATCCTCTTAGCAGTAACTATTTTTCTTTTCTTTTCTTTTCTCTAAGTCTATCAATCTCTTCCATGGCACTGAGAAGTTATCCCTCAAGATCTACTTATGCTTCACAGTAAGTGAACTCACTTCCTGTATCTTCAATGTTTAGATCTTATAAATCTATTAGCATGATATGATTTATTTTATCTTCAATGGAAGAGTCACTGCTTTCATCATCTGAGGAATCATAATCATTGTTTACACAAAGGCTTTTCTTCTTAAAATTATTCTCTTTATAGACCTTATTGTGTTTGTTCTTATTGTCATATGTCTGATCCTCTATTTTGTGAGGACACTTATCTTCAAAATGACCTATCTTACCACAGTTGAAACATTTGAAGGGCATCTTACCTTTGTATTTTCCTGATCCTTTCATCAATCTTCTCACAAAATTTTCTTCAATCTAATCTATATCGGAGTCTTTGTTTTTCTCTTCTTTAAAATATGCCTCTCTTGTAGTGGATTTACCTTTGGTGATTCTCATTTCATAAGAAGTTAGGGTTCCAAGAAGTTGATCTAGTGTCAACGTTTTGAGTTCAGCTATTTTCTCTATAACAGAGACCTTTGAGTTAAATCTATCAGGAAGAGATCTTAATATTTTATGGATTAAAAAAGAATCAACTACCATTTCATGTAGGCCTTTCATAGTTTTGACAAGTTCTTCTATACGTAAGAAGTACTTATTGATAGTTTCGTCTTCATCCATATTTAACTGCTCAAACTTCAGTCTGTGAGTCTAAAATTTTGCGTCTTTCACTTTTTCATCACCTTCATAACTACTTATCATCTTGTCCCACATAACTTTTTCTGAATCATAGTGCATGACTTTGACAAACTCTACTTCTGCAAGCCCACTCAAAATAGCATTCATATCTTTAGCATTGAAGCTGAATTCTAGCTTATCATCCTTATTATCTAGTACAACTAGTTTTACATAACCAGTCTCTACCACATCCCAGACATCTGCACCTAAAGCCATTATGTAGCTTCTCATCCTAACTTTCCAGAAGGCAAAGTTTGTTCCATTGAACAGGGGGGCCTTATTGGTTGAATTTCCTTCATGACTTGTCATGTTTAAGCTTACTGATCTACCTTTAAATAAAGGAACCGACTTTGATACCAATTGTTGGACAACTGACAGGGGGGGTGAATCAGTTGTTACTGTGCTTAAACAATTATGCTTGTTTTAACCTCCTTACAAAGCACTCAATGACAATCACAATAATACACGGAGGTAAGCAATAGAATATTCAACATCAATCATACACATGAAATATACAGAGACAGATATCTACTGAGGAAACCCATAAAGGTAAAAACCTCTTCTTCTTGATATGATAAGTAATCTTTATTTTATGTACATTATCATTCTTATGAGAACCAACTCATTTTGAGGCTACCACCTTTGTTTTGCAAGCTGCAACTTGCTGAGAGCACCAAATCTCTGATTTCTCTAGCACCTACTAGAAGGAAGCACTAACTCCCTAAGTGTTCTAGTACCAATTGGATGGAAGCGCCAAATTCCAGTCACACATGCACTGACCTGTATAACAAAGAACAATAGTTCTCCCTTGCACCACCCTGCCACCCTATTTTTTTCTAGCTGCAACCAGATGGAAGATACATCTCCTTGTGTTCAAGAACCCACTCGAAACTCTGAGGATGCCAATCCTCCCTAGCACCTCCCTTCCACCCTGAAATATAAATAATTTTATTTCTTAAATTTATCATAGTGATACAACATTTATCTATGGATTACCAGTCTCATCACTGTTCTTCTACACTGCTCTGCTCTGTCTGCATCAATCTCTCTCTCCTCACGTCTATTGTGTTTTCTGCTCTTCTCTCAGATATACATTTATGTTCCTTGCTTCTTCAGTGCTTTATGCTCTGTATGTTATTTCCATTCTATGCACCACATCTCTTTTGTGCACTTCATCTCCCACACACAACCTACTTATACCTGCATGAATCACTCTCAACAATAGCACCCATCTCTTCTTCGTTTTGATTTTTTACATTCTCTGTGTACCAACTGTATCCTATGTGCAATGCCTCTGCATCCTCTTCACTGCGTCACTATTCTTCCCTACAACTTGTTCACTGCAGCTCCTCCTTACTCCTGCATAGCTCGACATCAAAATTCTTTCCCTTCTCTATTCTTCATGTTTTTGTCATGTCGAGTCATTTTCCTGATCATCATGGCAACTCTTCATCATCCCTGGTGGTTAGCTCCATGCGTTCATCATCATTGGGCATTATGCTAAGATTCCTTAGCTTCTCTAGCAGTCGAGACTCTTCGTCTTCTCTATCAGTTACAGACTTCGACTTTTTTCCATCTATCAATTATCTCTATGATGAGTCTTCATTATACTGGCAGTTACCTTGAGACTCTTCAGCTCCTCTGGCGAGAACCCTGACATTCTTTGAATTATCTACCAGATGAAATCCATTGTTTTCTGCAGTTACAATCAGTCTGTCTCGACAGTTACAGAGAGAACCTAAGAAAACATCACAGTGGGTGCTATCTTTTCTTGCTAAGCCCCTTCCTTTCACGTGACCATTGGCGGTGACCATACGCCTAACCAACAGTCATTTCGCAATATCGTGTTTCGCGATGTGGAGCCTATCGACATGCCAGCTCTTCCCTTAATCCTCTGAAAATGTGACCTTGGATATGAGCTTCATGTGACCACAATATTGTGGGTGCGTCCATAGGTAGTTTGAGGGAAACCCACTTTTCACCCCATAATTCATTACAAGCCTCCACATGTCCTTTCTCCAAAACCATGGTTTCAATTGCAACTCGTTCATGAAAAATTAAGGCTCGAGCATGTTTTGACCTCGTAATGGAGCACGACCATCGATCTCATGATATTGATGGTGCTCTTGAACAAATGGTTCAGATCTATCCTCTCAATTCTATGGACCAGATCTCACCTTCTTACATCACCAGTCCTCATTCTCCCTTTGATCGATGGCTGTGATCAAATCATGACTTCGTGTGTTGGGTGTTTGAACGTGAGTCAACCTTGACTCTTCTAACTCCCGATATTAGAAATACTCTAGATCAACGGCTCACAGCCCTCTGTGATCCAATGGTCTATATCTTATCGGGACGTCACATTTCTCGAGTTCCTACAACTCTTACCTTTGACTTTTCCAATTCGCAAATCAACGAAATGATGATCTCTTGCCATGTTTCCTTTGGATCCAACGGTTCAGGTCTTATCATGATTTCGTGTTTCGTGAGTTCCTACAACTCTTACCTTTGACTTTTCCAATTCACAAGTCAATGAAATGTTGATCTCTTGCCATGTTTCCTATGGATTCAATGGTTCAGATCTTATCGCGATTTCGCATTTCGTGAGTTCCTACAACTCTTACCTTTGACTTCTCCAATTCGTGAGTCAACGAAATGTTGATCTCTCGCCACGTGTCCTCTGGATTCAGTGGTTCAGATATTATCGTGATTTCAAGTTTCATGAAGTTGGAGGATGGATCTCGGCCTTATCCTCTTTGTAGTTATACTAGATCCGATGGTTGTTGGTCCTTGATGCTCATATCCAATGGATCAAATTTGTACTTCTCCTCTGTGCTTCCTCTAGTTACTGGACTCTGATCTAATGGGCATCAGGTATTTGAGATTGGTGATCCAACGACTACTGTCACTCCTCCTCCTGAGCTTTGGCTTTCTCAAATATTTAAGTGTCAAAGGCCATGACCCTTTATCCTTCTGCAAGCCTTGATGTATGGGATCTCGTCTACGCTTATCATAACACTACCTCTCCTGAGCTTTGATCTCTCCATACTGTTTTCTTCTTCTCCTGAGCTTACGTTGTTCTTGTTTCTCCATTGATGCACACTCTGATATTTCCATCAATGATAAGAACACAATCCCTATAAACATGCCATCGTTGTTTCTTTTCTTTCCTGTAGACATGCCATCGTTGTTGTTGTTCATGCCATCAATGACAAGCACACTCTGCCCGTAAACATGCCAACAACTAATTACTTGAAAACTTTATAAAAAGGATGGAGGAGGAGGAGTATGGATCTCTCATCTTTTGCATAAGGTTACGCTGATGAATTTTTGTCTTGACTGAACTTCTCTTGTGGGAGTTGGGATACCAATTTCGAGTAACGAGTGGTAGCTCGACCTTGTGAGGCGAGCTGGGTGCTAGCAGTTCTCTGGTATTTTGCGTGTGGCCCCTTTGTGGCTCGGGGGGCTCAAGGGGAAGAAGAGTAGCCCTAGCATTGGCTAGGAGGTACTGGTGAGGTCACATCGGTCAGCAAGCAGGAGCTAGATGGAGCGCGCGTGGAAAAATGATTTGGAGCTTTCGCATTTGGCTATGGTACACATGTGTATATTTTTGAATGGTAGTTTAATATTGTTCCTGTGCTTTCATTACTTTACTTCTATTGTCTAAATATTATGTTTTACTCAGCGTTTTATAATCAATAAACTTAAAGTCATCCCAACCTTACACTCGTTGCATTATGAATCGATTTCCCTTGGCGAACCCAACTTTTGATTGCAATGAATTATCTGTGTGGGTTTTATTGATTATTATGAAGAGATTGTGTTTTTATCTTCCATCCCTTATCCCTTTAGTCATAAGTCTATGCCTGAGCATTTGGCTAGGAGCCAAATTGACAGTCGTCTCTTCGGTGTTTAAAGACCTGCAGATTCAAATGCCCTGCTTTTCTTGTGCATGGATGATGAGTGAAGGATAATTTTTTCCCAATTGTCTATCCCTTACTTATCTCTATGTTTGATTGATTCATGGCTGAATGATTAGCCTTTGTGCCTTCCTATGAACGAGTACCTCTGTGTTTGATTGCTTTAACTCTGAAAACCTTTATGTTTCCTTGAAAGATTATCACTGCATTTATCTGATTGATTACCTCTGCATTTTCTTGAAGGATCAACTCTGCGTTTTCTTTTTGGGTAAAATATCAGCATTGAATGGTAAACCCTCTGTGTTTATTTTAATGATGATCTCCTGTGTTTTGGAAGGGGTAAATATCTGATTTTTAATATAGTTATTTCCTCTGCGTTTTACATATATATTCACTGATTATACAGTTATACATATATATCATTTTACTCTACATTTTATTGACCACATATTGACTGCGTTTAATACAGTTATTTGCTCTGCATTTTACCTATATACTCACCAATTTATCCAGTTATACATATATATCATTTTACTCTGTGTTTTAGTGACCACATATTAAATGTGTTTTAATACAGTTATTTGCTCTGCGTTTTACATATATATTCAATAACTAATGGAATGAATTAATATAATTTCCCTTAAATTATTGATTGACAATGATTTTGTAGTTGCATTATGACAGTGTAATTGCTGCAATTATTACTGTGCAATGGAGGCATTTTATGGTTGTGTAATAGTTGAGCTTTAGGTGACTGTGTAAATGTTGTGTTGTAATGATTGACTCTATCAAAGGATAGTGATTTGAATATTTATGGACAACAATTTTATAGGTAATGGTGAATGTGAATTGAACGTTTACTGGCAAATATTTTATATGTAAAGATGGATTTGAATGTTTATTGTCAGGGATTTATACATTAAACAACAACAATGTCATATAATATTTTTGCTATATAATATATATGATAGACAAAAATATAATCTAGACAACATTATCGTTGTGTTTGTGTTAGACAACATTACCTCTGTGTGTTGGATAGACAACAATTACCTCTTCGTTGGGAAGACAACAATTTCTCCTTTTTTTTAGACAGTAATTCCATATAATTAGTAGACAACAAATTATTATACTTGTTCCAGTTTAAAAGCGAATTATTATATTTGTTTGTGGAAGGATAGCAATGGATATCAAAGTTATATATGCCAGTATTTTTTTTTATACGTCTTCATTTGTTTAATGATAGGGATGCGATTTTACATATATCTACAGATATGTTTTAGGCCTACATTTCAAGATATATACCTACATTTTAATATTGTTGACAATGATATACACAGTGAAATTATAATGCTCTATGCCAACGATTCAATGGATGTGTATTGGATTGTGAATTATATGTGTTTGAAGTATTGTGTAGCGATTTTTGTGCATTAAGAGATAACGATCTAATATTGTTGACAGTGTTGTATAACCAAAATTGTATGACAAGGATCTTGTATGTAATATGTCTAACAACGAATATACATTCTCTACACACAACAAATTAGACAACGACTTTGCCCATGTGTACCCAGCCTTTACCACTGTGAATTGTTAGAAATTAAATAGATTGATTGTTAGCATAAGTTGTGATACCTTATATATTTGACAACAATTTACCATTTTGACCTCTCTGAATTACCATAGTGGTTTTAACTCAACAATTCTTATATATATAGAAAAATTGTTATATTTAATAGACAATAGGTGTCAGGTGATAATAGACAACATATATTTAGACAGAGCTTCCTTTTAAATGCAAGATAATGTCTCCTTTTAATTCTAGACAGGGTATCAATGCTTGGCAACATACTTTTAGACTGTGTTTTCCTCCCAGATATCATATAGACAACGAGAAAATTGGACAACGTGAATATGATATGTTTTGCTTGTGAATATCCATACAATGATATTGATATGTTTGGCAGTGTTTATATATTGATGTCAGCGACTTTATACAAAATAGACAACAAATTTTTATATATATAATCGACAACAAAATTTATATATGATAGACAACATTTATAATATGTTAAGTATTTCAAATATTAATAGACAATGCAGTTCACTTTTAATGTTAAGTAGTTCACTTACATTAATAGACAATGTATATTGATTTTTCTAAGTGCTTATAATGGTTCACATTTATGATAACATTTATGACAATAGTAACATTATAATAGTTCACTCCTTCGCACTTAGACATCTTGCTTAGCAGATAATGGTTTATGGTTTGTTGGTGAAGTCGTGTAATAGCTTGCACAATTTAATTTGAGTAATGTCATCTTGCGTCTTGTTGACTTGTTGCTTGAGTGTGTGGGTATAGTCTTCTTGTCAGTTAATTTGGTCTCTTAGCGCGATGGATTTAGCTTGGGTTAAGGGTCCAATTATGTTATGTTGCGCCATGGTTACTGTCACACCTATCCCTTAGAGACGACAGGATTCCTCATGAGTGAATCATCGCGCACCCTGACGGATAGAGTCGAATGATAGCCTGGTCCGAGTCTATGCTTCCCGATGTGGGTGTTGTTCATTGTAATTGATGTTGTCACTTGGTTGGTAACACCTTAATGCATTATTTTTTGTGTGTCATAGAGGTTTCCCATTAACTTGTCATCAAGTCGTTGTGTCAGGTTGGTTGATGTTGTCCTTTAGCTTATAAGCGTTGTCTTGTTGGTGTTGGGCGGGCAGTCATTTTTATCTGTCTATTAATTACCAGATGTTTCATCCAGTTGCCTGATGTGCTAGTGTCTGAGTCATTGTTTATTGTTGCCTGATCTACGTGCATTATGGTTGTCATCAAGTTCTGTTGTTTAACTTTTGTCGTTGTTTTCGTCCTGCTTTAAAATAAAAAAAAAATCTTTTGTGTTGCATCGTATGTAGTCGTAACGATGGGGAAATTACATATGGTATCAAAGCCAGGTTAGACCCATGACTTGGGATCACTATGGATTTCGTTGATTGATTTTTGATTGTAAGGTTGCTAATTAAATTAATTTTTATTCGTGCAGGTAATCATGGTTAGAGGAAGTCGCAGAGGTAGACGATAGGGTGCTATGGGAGGAGGCGTGACACCCCCAGTAGCATCCACACTTGAGGGGTCTAATCCCTAGGGAGACAAACTGGTGGTCTGGTAAGAATAGGTAGCAGTGGGTGATGTGGTTGGGTTGATGAGGTATTTTCAGCGGATGTCTGAGGCACTGATCAACCGTTTGGATAGAGATGAGGCCAGGGCGTCGACACCCCCTGAGGGTCCATTGCGCTCTCTGTTCGGTACTAGTATCATTCACCAAGAACTCGAGAATGTCAAGTTTCTCGAGTTCTTTGGTGCTCTGGATGACACAGCCACCGAGGCATGGTTGGAGAATATGGCGATGTGATTTTCACTTCGCGACTATACCTCCAACATGAAGGTCCACATGGCAATATTTCAACTAAAGGGGAGCACTCTTCTATGGTGGAAGATGCTTCTGTCGCAATAGAACATGGTCGTCAAAGACATGTCATGGGAACTATTCGAGGAACGGTTCTGAGAGAGGTATATATTGGTAGAATATATTGAGCGTCAGATCAACGATTTCAACGCCTTGCAATAGGGCGGTCGTACGGTGCCCAAGTATGAGGCCTGTTTTATGGAGTTTCTTCAGTATGCTCCGCACCTGAATACCAAGAAACTTAAGGTAAACAGGTTCTTGTTTGGCCTTAATTTCAGCATTTGTGCAAAGGTTATGATTTTGATGCCTCAAACCTTGCATGATGTTGTCCAGGACACCCTCATAGCAAAAGATGAGCTTATTAGCAAGGTTCATAGTAGGACACCAGCGAGACCAACATGGTAGGTGTCATCTAGTGTGCAAAAACATCAGACACCAACTAGACATTCACCAGGATATCGTGGATTCCATAGAGGATCCACTTCATCTACACCTCGGTGACTAGCGTCTCAGTAGCAGACTCCTTACTGAAGACCACAACACTAGTAGCAACATCAACCGCAATAGAAATTGTTTAGGCATGTTTAGCAGAATAGACCAAGGTTCCAGGTTGGTGGGCCGTCAACTTCTACTTTGGGTACCAGGAGTACTGGACCGAAGAAAGGATGCTAGACATGTGGGGATCCACATTATGAGTGTGATTTTCTAGTGGAGAGGACCAGAGCATATGGATCAGCCGAACCCACTACCATGGGAGATTTGGGCAAGGCCCATCAGATTCATGCAATGGTGAATAATCGCTAGGCATAGCACCAGTTGACTATGATCGATACGTCAGGTATCATCGCTGACCAGACCCTTAGTATTTTGATAGATCCAGGTGCTACAGAGAGTTTCATTTCTGGGGTAGCGCTAAAAAGAATTAAGGTAAGGGCAGTGGAACAAGATGAGTTTAGCTTTGTAGAAATGGCTTCGCGAGCCAAACATAAGGTTTGTGGGAAGGTTGTGGGTTGTAGCCTTAACCTGGGAGAGTTTGTCACTAGGGCCAACCTGTACGTTACGATATTAGGATCCTATGACATCATGATCAGTATGGACTGGTTGGAATCGCATGAGGCGATACTCAACTTCATGATCAGTATGGACTGGTTGGAATCGCATGAGGCGATACTCAACTATAAGACAAAATGATTGAGCTTGTTCGATGATGAGGGACAATGACACATGATTGTAGGTTGGAACTAGGGAGTTTCCCTGAGGTTCATCTCTTCCTCGCAGCTATGAAAGAGCATGTGTAAGGGATGTAAGTTTTATGTGATCCTTGCATTAAACGAGAAGGGAGTAGAGGAAGTTCTAGAACACCTTCTGATGGTTAGATATTTTGTGGACATATTCCCTAAGGAGTTACCTGGGATGTTGCCAGAGAGGGAATTGGAATTTACCATAGACCTAAAATTGGGGGTTGAAACGATAGCAAGAAAGCCTTATCGGATGTCGACCCCGAAGTTAGAGGAGTTGAGAATGCAACTAAAGGGCTTGTTGTACCTAGGACTTATACGTCCAAGTGTGTCACCGTGGGGTGAGCCTATTATTATCATACGAAATAAGGATGTGTCATGGAGACTTTGCATTGACTACTGTCAGTTGAACAAGGAAACGATCAAGATTCAGTATATGTTGCCAAGGATTAATGATCTGTTTGATCAGATGAAGGGTGCTACGATGTTTTCAAAGATCGAATTGAGATCAGGGTATCACTAGTTACGGATCAAGGAGGACAACATCCCTAAGACCGCCTTTAAGACAAGTTTGGAAATTATGATTTTATTGTTTTACCGTTTGGACTGACAAA
>CBVK0100352843.1:0-20470 GCA_900067695.1 Picea abies
AAACAATGAAGATATCATTCATCAGATATTTATGTACTCAAATTTTCATGGTTTTTTTATATTTGGTGTTGATATGTTTGTATACCCATTAGTTGAACCAAATTTTCGGTGATTTCCATTTATTAAAATATAACTTATGAATTAGCAACTCCAATTCATTAAATTTCACAAAATAACAATATGAAGCCACCACACACACACACAAAGAGTACACTCAATATTTCACATTAATATGCTCCTTATTCTACTTCATCATTCATATTTATTTCACTAGCTATGTTTACATCCTCCTCTTCTTGACCTAGTGATTACAACAACTACATTTTAAAAATCCTTTTTTCCCATAATAAACCAACAATTTTTGTGACCTTGTTTTCCCATAATAAATAATAAACCAACAATTTTTGTGACCTTGTTTTCCCATAATAAACCAACAATTTTTGTGACCTTGTTTTCCCATAATAAACCAACAATTTTTGTGAGATACTCTAGGATGGAAGAAATCCAATTTAGAATGTTTTGGAAGCACATATGGTTTGGCCAATGATGCCAACAATTTTTAAGTATTTCAATAGAATATAATTCACTAACTAGGTCATGTCCAAAAAATCGCCATCTATCAAAATGACCAAACCATTTACATTTAAAAATCACACATATAAAGACCTATATTCCAACTCAATTATATTTTGAATGTTGCCAACATAATAAAATTGTCTTCCTTTTGGGTTTTAATGTAATGTCCCTAATCCAAACCCTTTGTAATTGTACATATAGACTGGTGAGCCATTGGTAACAATTGTGAATGTAAATATTCATATAGTTTGGTGAGTCATTGGCACCAACACACACACACACACACACACACACACACACACACACACACACACATATATTTATTTATTTATTGAGGTTGGAGAGTCTGTGTCGATACGAGGTTAGTGAGCCAAGACGTAAATAGGCTAGTGTGCCTATCTTTGTAAAGTGTAATCATACTCAAGTTATTAATATATCACATCGATGTAATCTCCATCTATCAGAATGACCAAACCATTTACATTTAAAAACCACACATATAAAGACCTATGGCCCAACTCAATTATATTCTGAATGTTGCCAACATAATCAAGTTGTCTTCCTTTTGGGTTTGTATGTAATGGCCCTAATACAAACCCTTTGTAATTGTACATATAGGTTGGTGAGCCATTGCTACAAATTGTGAATGTAAATATGCATATAGGTTGGTGAGTTGTTGGCACCAAGTTTTGGTTCTATGTGCACCAGGGTAGTGCGCAGAGGTTTGTTATCAAAGAAAGGGTGTGCACATTTAATAGTGTTGCATGCACCCGATGAAGTGTGCAAGGTTACCTAGAAGTGCGCATTGAGTTGGTTTACACACACAGACACATATATATTGAGGCTGAAGAGCCTATGTGGGTACGAGGCTGGTGAACCGAGACGTGAATAGGTTGGTGCGCCTATATTTCTAAAGTGTGATCATACTCAAGTTATTAATATATCACATCGATGAACATAGATATATTAGACTAAAATATATGGGGGGATAACTCCACCAAAATAGGGAAAAGGGGGGAAACTTAAGTCCTAGGGAATATTTTAATAATATTTCTGGAAAAGTGTAAGCTATGGATATTTATTTTATCCTATGCTTTTGAAGGTAGGAAATGATTCACCAAGTGGATAAAGCTACTTCTGAAGGTGACAAGTGTCAATTTTAAGGAGTGAAATATATATTGTTGGTCTTAATGTATTTTGAGGGGAGGTTATTCACTTTCTGGTAGGAGGAAGGGGTCAGACTGTTGGGAAAATCTGACTATTACCTTATCTGTAGAGAGAAGCTTGTAAGGGGTTTATGTTTTCTATCCATATTCTTGTTGTCGAAGAGGTGGGTTGTCAGGCCCATGAAGCAAACTCTCTAGGTGAGAGATTTTTTGTTTAAGAGGCAGGTTTTCAGGCCCGTGAGAATACTCTCCATGTGAGATTTTTGTTCTGAATTGTTCCCTGGTGCGATGGGCATTAGTTTCTAGTCTAAGAGAATTCATGTTTGACCTATTGTTGGAACCCTAGAAGGGAAGTGAGGAAACTTAGGGATTGTTGAGCAAAGAAGGGGCACACTTCCTTGGGTGTAACAAGTGTGTGGGGAATGAGAGTTTGCATACTAGTTGCAGCAGCGACACATTGGACTCAACAATTTTGTTGAGTATCATACCTTAGTCTGGAATTAGGAACCATTTTTCCCTGGTGTAGTTAATCCCTAGCTCAGGGGTGACCCATTGTCGAAAGTTTATGAGCAACAACGTCTATGGTTGGGAGTAACATCTTAGTTTTGTGCACAGTTGGTGACTTTCATAAAATATAAGTTTTTTGTAAGTGCTTGTCTCATTTACTGTGTGCTTATATATCTATGTTTGATATGGTTTAATTGTTGTATGTTGTCTCATATAAGTAATTGATGTTATTATGTTTAATGCTTCTTACACATGTAAGTGTGGTGTTGATATTCATTATTATAGTTGTGCATGAGTATGAAAGTTGTTGATATTCTTTCCTGTTAAGTTAACCTTATGATATTGGTCATGGGTCTCCAAGGCAAGGTTTGAAAGGATTTGTATGCAAGGAAGTAGCCTGCGTGCACAAGAGGCTAGAATTTGTTTGTGTTTGTCGAGAAATAGACTCCACACAAAAGGAAAAATCAGATTGGGCATGTGATGCCAGAATGGTTGCACACACAATAGTATTGTCTATTCAATATGCTTGTCCACAATTTTTTTGAGTTAATTCCACTTCTTAAAGTTGTGTTAAAAGGATAAATTTAGTGTGGTGTGAATCAGCTTGAGGTTGAGCGCATTACTTCAAGTGATATTGCACATACTTGTGATTAGAGTATAATTTTCGCAATGGGTTTCAGAGTAACATTGTTTAGTAGTAAGTTGGGTAATGTTACAGTATGGTATCATAAACAGTTTGGTAACGAGAATGTTATAGAGAGATAGAAGTTGAAATTGAGTGACATGGCCCAACCTGGGTGGTTGGGGACATTACAGACTGGTATCAGAGAAATCGGTTCAACACTGGACTTGTATGGGCCATATTTCAACAAGAAGTTGCAGAGCTCTAGTTTCATGACTGAGCCTGCATGGTCTGAGTTTTACTTAAGGAAAAAATTAGATTGGCAAGTGGCCAAATTTGGAATTACAATGTGGCCATGGTGCACATTAAATAAGAATGTGCAGATGTGCAGCTAAATGTTGGATATTGCAGGTTGTGGCACTGGAACTACACAGTAAAAAATGGTGTGTGGATGTGCGCACTAAAGGTTTGGGGTTGCGCGAAAAAAAATGTGGTGCATGTGCATTGCTGATACATGGTGTATATGTCAATCATTGACATTGTGCATTGGTGGGTGTTGAATACCAGTGCATGCATGGGATTCAAAATAAAGGATTCTTACAAGATGGTGCATATTTTTCATGAATTTGTCTCATGAATTCATCTAACAAATATTATTGCTTGCACATTTTGTAGAATTATCAATGATTATAGCAGGGAAAAATCAATGCAGAAGGTTAAAAGCATGGAATATGCCTAGAGGAATTACAATCCTAATGATTAATTTGATGATTTGTATGTTGGTTTGGGTGTTGATGGTACAAAATCCAAGGAGGAGCACAAAAGCATGGTAGAAACCATAAAGGGACTGCAAAAATATGTCCAAAGTTATAAGGTTGATAATGAAAGGCTTATGATATCTAAGGAACAACAAGATGACTTCAATGTCATATTAATGCAAATCCTGGAAAGAATAAAAAAGAAAATGGATAAGGAGATAGATACAAGTAGGTCAAGAAGTCGCAGGTCTCATAATGAGAAAATAAGAGAAGAAAAAATTTCTAGTAGGCATTGACCTCATTTTCCAAAGAATTCTTTCAGGAAGGAGCGTAGTATCTCAAGTCCATCTCCTATCAGAAAGGATAAGAAAAGGACTGGGGTGGACGATCTACAGGGAGACTGAACAAGATCAAGCCTCTTATCTTTGACAGTGAGCACAATAAGGATGAAGATGCAGAGACCTAATTGCTGGGTATGAGGAAGTACTTCCAACTGCGTAATTATTCTATGTAGGAAGAAGGGATAATTTCAGCCATCTATCAACTAAAAGGAAAGGAATCAATGTGGTGGGATCAATTCGTACAAGTGAAACACATTTATGAAAATAAGGTTACTTGGAGGGAGTTCAAGAGGTATTTCCAAAAGAAATACTTAACTAAGTGATACTATGAAAAGAAAATGAAGGATTTCTTTGAACTCAAGCTTGGGAGTATGAAAATAGATGGGTATGAAAGAAGATTCTTAGAGCTATTGAAGCATGTCGCATTCACCAAGGATGAGCAAGTTAAAATTCAGAGGTAGTTTGTTACCCTCATTTATCAATGACAAGATACAATGTGATGATTCCAAGACATTGGATGATACCACAAGGCACGCTAAATGACTTTATGATCATCAAAGAGGAAGACCTAATTTCCATAAGTATTAGGAAGACAAGATGAAAATCAAGGTGGAACAAAGGAAGAAGGGGGATAAGCCACCATTTTTTCAAAAATACTACGCAAGGACATCCAACTCCCAAGGAGTCTAGAATGGCAAAGACAGTGGAAAAAAACCAAAGCAACAAGCAATTCAATGTTGGAGTTGTGGTGGAGATCATATGCACAAATATTTCCCTCAAAGAGGTGATAAATAAAGGATTGTGTACATTATACAACAAGTTATGACAATTGAAGATATGGGCATAAATGTACCAAGGATTTACACAGCCCTAGATAACAAGAAAGTTGAGTTTCAATAGAACATGATTGAAGTGGAATGTAATATTAATGAACAACCCATTGCTATTTTAATTGATTGAAGAGCTAGTCATAGTTATCTAGATCCTAAGATGGTGGAAAGATTCTGATTACCAAGAAGCAAGCTTGGAAATTCTTGGTTGGTTCAGTTAGCTATAGGAGAAAAAAGAAAATTAATAATATGGTTAAGGCATGTCCAATGGAGATGATTGGATTGTGCATAAAGGATGATTTAAATATCATACCTTTGGGCTCATATGATTTCCTCATTGGTATGGATTGGCTAAATGAGCACCATGTTATCTTGGATTGTTACAATAAGGCATTCACTTGCTTAGATGAGAAAGGAAACTTAACAACAGTTCAAGGAATTCCAAGAGCTATAACTATCACTGTTAGGTAGCTAGAGAATTAGTGGGAGGGGGGGGCAGAGGGCCCATAGTGATAATAGTGAAGGTCATTCAATGTAAGGTGGACTAGGTCCAATATAGTACACTAGTACATATGAGCAAATTTGCGATGGTTTTCGTTGATATTGCCACACTTATCCGTCGCAATTTCCACGAAAGCCAAGATTTTTTTTCGTCAAAATAATTTCGTCACTATATCCACGATCCAAGTGTGTGTGGAAACATCAACAAAATTAGCTCTCCACGTGTCACCACCTTCAATATCGTTTAACCCTTTGCATCGTCGCAATAACAACGAAGAAATGTGGCAATTACGATGAAACTTCGTCGCAATTGGGACAAAAAGGTATGCCAATCCAATAACTTACGATGCACCAGTTGAACGTGCGACGAAAGTCCGTCGCAATGTGCGACAAAAATCCATGGTAATATCGATGAGCGCAATATCTCAAAACCAAATTTACGACGCACATGCTGTATATGCGATGCATATTCGTGGCAAATTGCGATGAAGTTGTGTCGCTATAGCGATGGTTGTCATAAAATAGTAAAATATTTTCGACGAACTTGTGTCAATATTGCGACGATGACTTTAGGTTTAAAAAAAAAAAATTTACATGAAATATGGCATACCATATTGTATGCCATATTACAATGTAATAAGGTAATGCCATATTACATTGTAATATGGCATTACTATTACATTGTGATATTGTAATATTCTAATATATTGTAATATATATATATCCCCTACAAATAATCAAGGCACTAATAAACCAAATATTGTAAGCATGTGTTATCATGAAGTTGGATTAGAAGTAAGGATACCGATATGACAATATACACAAAGAATAATTTGGAATATTACTTTAAAAAAAACACATGGATTGCATGAGTGAGTCATTATGCAATTTATATTACACAATACTATGACAAAACTTATAAGATTTATGGATGATATCTTAAGACCATTTCTCGAACTTGTTTATTGTAGCCTCCTTGGAGTAACAACACAAAGTTCAAAGGAGAAAGTACAGTTATAGCATAGTGTTGCAGCAGAGTTACAACATAGTTATAGTGAAATGCAACAGAGTTACAGAAAGTGTTGTAGCAGTGTTATAGCGAGTTGCAGCAGAGTAATAGTGAGTAACAACAAGTGGAGTAACAACACAAAATTCGAAGGAGAAAGTACAATTACAGCATAGTGTTGCAGTAGAGTTACAACATAGTTATAGTGAGTTGCAGCAGAGTTATAGAAAGTGTTGCAGCATAGTTATAGCGAGTTGTAGCAGAGTAACAATGAGTAACAACAAGTGGAGTGACAACACAAATTTTGAAGGAGAAAGTACAGTTACAACATAGTGTTGCAACAGAGTTACAACATAGTTATAGTGAGTTGCAACAGAGTTACAGAAAGTGTTGCAGCAAAGTTATAGTGAGTTGTAGCAGAGTAATAGTGAGTAACAACAAGTGGACTAACAACACAAAATTTGAAGGAGAAAGTACAGTTATAGCATAGTGTTGCAGCAGAGTTACAACATAGTTGTAGTGAGTTGTAGCAGAGTTATAGCGAGTTGCAGCAAAGTAATTTAATTGAACCAAGGTAATTCATGGGATTAGCAAATTAATTAGGAATGAAGTGTCTCTTCAATGCACATTAGAAAAGGCAAGTATAACCTTTCAATTCATTGCAATTGAAAACCAAGTAACTGAAGCTTTGACTTGAAAGAATTGTAATGCATCAATATTAAATCTAATGAAACTTGAAATTTCATTTGAAATCAAAGCAAATTTTACATGATACACAATGGTGGAACCTTTGATACAATGAAGGAGGTCAATAACATAACAATTGAAACTTGTGTTGGTGCAATCATAATATACCCAAATAAGATAAGGAATTGTACATCATAGTTTGGGCATTGAAGTACTACATGAATTATTTGTTGGGAAAAAAAAAAAAATTAACTCAAATCATAAGCTTTTATAATCCTTGTCAATTGATCCAAGTCACAACAAAGCCCAGACATCATGTGAATGGTATCCTGCAACATTTTGATTCAGTAATCAACTATGATAAATATATATAAAACCACATGGTCAATTTCCTTTAAGACCATTGATGTTTTTATTTGACCATAGCTCTAAAGTTAAACTCTTATGTACTTGAAGAATATAAGGGATTACCTAAATCTAGCTCAAATTTTGGCAAATGGTTAAAACCTTACAAAACTTGTATATATATGCAAGTCTTGATTCTTTGAGATGATTGTAGGCTTGAAGGAGGATTAAAGTATAAATTTCATAATTTTTTTGTTAAGAAAGAAGAGCCAATAATAAGCTCATGTGGGAAGCTTGAAGCTGTAAAGTCGATATACATTTTAGAGTAAACTAGACTAAATAATATGGTAGTTTTTATACCATGTTGAAACATGAAAACAAGATGTAATTATCTTCTTCACTCATGTAAAGTTGCATTTTGGAATATCTACATTTATCATGTGTAGTAGATATAATAAATTCTCAAGAAACTTTTAATCCACACTCTAAATGATAATGGATATAACTTGAAGAGAATTATATCCTTTATTTACAATTGCATGGGTATCCCAAGCATATAAATAAAACATGCAAGAATGATTATATTTTCAAGGCATTAGTGCAAGAATGAGAGGTGGATCCCCTTAAGATTTGCTTTAAGGGTTAGGAGTGGCTATCCCCTTAAGGTTTATCTTATCTAGGGTTTGGACTATGGGTTAGAAGTGGATACCCCCTAGGCTCAAGACCTAGTTCAATTAATATTCTTTGCTAGACACATTAGAGAAAGTGGGACGACACCTAGGGTTTATGAGTGGATAAAATTTAGTGGTTTTCCTTTGAAATTTGACTTGGTTCTATGAGTGGATAACTCTAAGGCTCAAATATTCACCTTCTCTCTTGCTTGGCCTCCTTGAATGCATTATCTTGACTCCATTTGTCCTAGGAAAGTAGTTGGCACTAGTCTTTATGTTTGTGATGCTTTATACTCTCAACAGTTCTCTTTTAAGGAAAAATTTCATTTCCATGAAGTGGTTTCTCACAATCCATGGGTGTGTTGGAATACCTTGTTCTCCTTTCCTAATGACAAAAATTTCTTTGCAGATGAAGGTGCCCAACTATATTGGTCAATATGGGGTAGTGTTTTAAAGCTTGACCATAATTTTGGGGATTTCTTAAAATGTATCATTATATCAATTGGTAATTTCATATGACATGAGCTTATGAGGTTCTTCAACCTATGGCCTTAGAAAAGGGGTTTCCTTAAGAGTCAAAATGTTTAATTTTGTAAGTCACTCTTTGGCTAATATGGTCAATTGTTGTATTTTTACCTAACCATGTTGAAGGTAGAGAGGCAACCACCTTGATCTCCTTGTATTTTTACCTAACCATTGGACATGGTATTGATCTAACACACTACTTGGTTTGGACGTCATTTCCTCTAAATGGACAAGACCTAGGACTAGTCAACATATATGCCTCAAATGATTCAAATGAGAGAGTGGGCATGTAGGACTGATTAGCCAATGAGCTCCCAAAACCATATGGTTGTGTGAATATTTTAACAATGCAAAGAGTTAAGAAGATAAAGAGGGATTGCTACTTGTTCAGACACCCTTGAGGGAGAACATGGCTTGGAATGGCCTAAAGGCTAGGCTCATGTTGTACGACCCCAACATTGTTTTTTGTCAAGACTCTCTTGGGTTGTGATTTACTTGGTCCAATTTTCATAAAAGAGGTAACAAAGTTTTGAAGTGACTATGCCAATATGTTCTTACTAAACATGCATTTTTCTTCTCTGATTATAATAGGAGAAGATTCATGCAAGTTCAAGGATTGCTTACTATGTTAGATCATCAACATATCATTTTTCCATCTCTTGGGAGATGCAAAATTCAAAGTTGTGAAGATAAGTTTAATGCTTTATGTATCTCATGTTAAGTAGGAAATGTGTGTTGGAGTCTTCAAATGCATTTGGAACCTAAATTATTGGCCTAGAGGCCTCAAAATATGGGAAGTTTGATGGGAGGATGATATTAGTTGGGTCACTACTTTTTTGTGGGGCTATTGTGGAAAACTTGTCATTGTTAGAAGAATGAAGCAAAAGGTTGTGAAAGAAGAATTGGAATCACTATATTAGTTGCTAGAGCTTATCCTTTCTAATGAATATAACTAGGCCATAGTGCTTAAGATGCGATTTTTTTGAAGGTAAAATAAACTTGCAAATCTTGGGGTGCACAAATTCAAGATAGATTGCATTGGCTCAATTCATGGGATACATTTACGAAAGCCTTCTTTTAATTAAGGTTGATGAAACTTTTTTTGTCAAGGTTGTAGTTTTCTTGTCAATTAACCATGCTAGATATAAATAAATTTGCCTCTTTTGGTCAATTAGACATGGAAACCCCTAGGCACCTGCACTTTATGTGATGTTAACATAAGAACTCAGTTATTTCCTACATAGTAGAATGGCATGTGACGTTATTAACTCAATCCCTTTACTTGATAGAAAGGGGGTCCAACGAGTCCATGTGAACTTTTGTAATGATCATTTCCTCACCTCAATAGAAGAGGAGGTGTCCTTCTTAATACATTGGATTGTCTTCAAATTTTCTATGAAGATTTAGGGTCCAAATTGTCGATAGCCAAATCAAAGGAAGACATGATGTCACCATTCGGAGGGGCTCCATAGTTGCAAGCTATGGAATGTGACCATTAAGGGGGAAATATTTGAAAACTGACCAAAGAAGTGAAGGACTAGGAAAAGAGGAAGAGTATGTAGGAGAGCATGGAACACTAGGAGAGGAAGAAGACAAGAAGAGAACTAGGTAATATTGGGTGCTACCAGGTAAGAAGTGGCTAGATTTGATAATGGGAAGTCTAAGCTAGTCCAAAAAAACTCCGAATAGGAACAATGGACATCTTATAAAGCATTTCATTGTTGTTCATATTATATGTTCAAGAGTAAATTATAGTAATCAAGGTGAGATACATAGCATTCAACAATCTCTTGAAAAATCCCTATAACAAGGGTGACTCCACAATGTTTATTAATGAGAAGATGAGTTACGTTCTATTGTACAAAGCCCCAATGATAAGGAGAGGGGTGAGGAGTGATGGAAATTACGATTATTTTGGTTACAATTGTCAAGGATTATAGTGGCAAGTTGGTCTTTGATCTAACAATTATGAGTAAAAAGGAGACTTAGAGAGGGGAATAAATTTCATTTGTCATTATGAGTAATGAGGGATCTTTTTCAATAGAGTTTGTAATAGGGACTATTTTTTGTTGGGGAGAAGTGTCCAAATATTGGTGTACCCTAGGATCATCAAGGCATTTCTAATCTATGTACAAGGATTTGGATGTGAATTATTATTATAAGAATAATATTTTTGTAGTAGTGTCCTTTGGATCCTTATAATACTTGCACTAACATGTGGGATGAGAGGGTCTAGATTATTGGGATTAGCTTCCTGCATTGTTTAATAGGAACTAGTATTTGGACTAGGGATAGCAATAAGGTTAGTATTATGGAAATGAATGAAGTGAGGGATATTTTCTAATTTATTTTCCACAATGAGGATATGGATAAAGACTTTGTATATGGGGGTTCTCTAAAATAGTTATAATTCTTTATAAAAAAACTACAAGTAAACCAAAATTATATTTAAAATATGATCTACAAGTAAACCAAAACACCACATGGAACCTGGCATATGTATCAATATCTACATATTCATGAGGATTGTGAACTTTTACTAGTATAAAGCCTACTTTTAAAAACACGTCAAAACCCTTACCTTTTCATTGTTCTTTCACCAAATCCATTAGCCCATACAACTTGATAAGAGCTGTCAACGAGATGCATTTCAATCACCAAGACCTGCATGAATCATAAAAGACATTTTTTTTATATGAGTAAATAATTTATAATAAGCAAATAAGCATGTATTTAGTTATGTAAAATACTCTAGAAAAAAATCAAGTTGTTGCATACCTTAATGAGCTTCTCTTTGTTTCGAGAATAGGTTATTCTCTACTAAAAAGGGCCAACCATGTGAAGGTGGAAGCTCATATGGCCCCTCCCCCCCCTCACATTGCTCTCAATTTCCCATACTCAACAAATGATTTTCTCTATATAGAAAACATATATACATTAATGCATAACTAGGATAGTCAAGGTCATGAACATATAAACATTGATAAAGATCCAAAAAAAGATCATGAAATTATACATCTAATTTTTCTTTGATTTATGTTTTCTTACATTCATAAAACTGACAATTGGGATATCATCATCATCCAAGGACATTGTATTTTGTGTGCCCTGTCCTTCTATTGCTTGTGTGCTCTCAGGTACCATACTTCTGGTACGTCGCTGAGAAGGGTTAGCTGGCATCTATTCAAGGATGTGAACTAGAACAACAAAAATGATCATATCGATATGTTGAAATGTAATTGAAATAACAAATTCATTGTTTTGATTAACATTACAGTATTTCTCTTTACCTATCTCTGTAGCTGGGACAGTTGGTGCATTAATTTCCTATCCACTTGGTTGCTCTCGCATTTCACCCTCTTGAGCTACATGCTCTTCAATTTTGAGAAGATAATATATAAGTATGCGTCAGGAAATAAATATCTACAATCACAGTAAATATTTATAATTCTGAAGCATACATACCGGAATGGGTACTATGCTCTACACTATCACTGGACATGTGGACCCTTGTATGATGTGGTGTTTGCTGAATAACACTTGATTCACTACTATGGTAGAACTGTTGCTTGAAAACAAACATAAATACTTAGTTAAGGGTGATATAATAAAATATGAAAAGTATTTACAAGCATGCTACTGCAGTTTCCTTATTCATTTGATTTACCTGCGTGGCTGGGGAGATAGGACTCTGGCCCGAGCTTTTTCTATATTCAATGACACTTTTAAAACCATGCTTGTAATCAAGATTTAGGTCCTCCTTGGTGGCAATAGTGTCAAACATATTTAACTGCAATGCATAACACCATTAAAAATACCAATAACAAAAACATATATTTGTTCGCTACTATTAAATAAATATTAACCACAGTTAATCATTTAAATCTTACTATTTGCACTTTGAGTTTTGCATAGCCACCCTGGCCTAGTTTATGCTAGCCGTGTTTTTCCACTCTGGCTTTGTTGCTTTGGATGTGTCTGGTAGCCTACATATGGAATTTTTGAAAAAAAATAGATATCGGAATTGTTACTTAAAACAGGAAAGAAAAACATAAAAGCTCATATTTCACTGATAATATGACATGTGTTGTACCTTGCTTGACCAACTCATGGTTGTTGTCCTCGTTTTTTAAACAATTTCTCATTTGCATCCTCTATTAGTGCCTTCCACTCTTTCTCGGAAACCATGGGAGGGCACTCATGCTTTAGGTCTATTTGCAATTTATCCCTATACTGGGCCCTGGTGTATTTTAAATTCTCTCTGGCTAACTTTGAAACCACTTTCTTGTTGAAAGTGTTGTCGAACAAGTTCACCATGTGATCTATTAAATCATCTTTTTTTTTGTTATCTTGTCCATTCCACTGTGTGTGAATGGTGGGGCCAAACAACTCCAATGCTTTGTCATGTAAGTTTTTATAGAAAACATTTTTTCCTGCAGTAACGTGTTATCCATTAACCAATTAATAATCTCAACAAATGTCCATTTCAATTTCATTAAAATAATGAATCAATTAATGGGACAATTACTTACAATCTTCTGAATCTTTATCGGAACACATACGTTATCCACCAGAAAGGTGACATCTAGTGAACCGGTGCTTTTAATTCATTCTAATCCATGAAGAATAGTATCATGTGCACCTACACTATGTTCCTCTCTGAAGTCATCATGTGGAGTCCTAGGCTCCAGCTCATCATGTTTCGGCATGTCATGCTGGTCAAAATCACCCCGCTCATCAATGGATTCGAGGGGAACCTCAAGAGGCTCAAAAATCCTCACTTTCACTTTGCTATGTCGACCTTTTTTTTGCATTGGACCCTCACTGCTACCTATAGTAGTTGCAGGATTGATAGGTTCCCCATGTAGAGGGTTTAAAAATTCCTACAAACATAAAAATTTTCTTCATCAAATCATATACAAAATATAAAACTAAAAAATGGATATGAAATATTCATAGCTAATAAAAATATGTAAAGATGCCACTTACCCCATAATTAGTTATTGTAGTTTGTAGCTCTACAATTCTTGCCCTGTCCTTCTGTGTCAGGGGTCTTTTGCTAATCAAACCTAGATATTCCATATTAGCCTTCTTCAAGGCCTTCATTACAGTTGTCATTGGGTTTTTCGAATAAAATATTTTGTCCTCATCAATATCCTCTGTGGGAGCTTGGACCGATGTTTACACAATAAATCAATCAACAAAAGTTATGAAATTCACCTCTAACATTAAAAAAATGAAATATTGCAGTAATATCAGAAAAACAATAACAAAATTTCAGAAATTTAGTTGTTGTAGTCATAAGTTGTTACTGTATTTAACATTTACCTGGTGAGGCACCGTGGGTGCCTTTCCACAATCACCCTGGAGAGATGTAATGGGTGAAACTCAGACACGTTCACCCTGGACAGAAGTTGACACAATAAATCAATCAACAAAAGTTATGAAATTCACCTGTAACATTTAAAAAATGAAATATTGGAGTAATATCAGAAAACAAATAATGAAATTTCAGAAATTTAGTTGTTGTAGTCATAAGTTGTTACTGTATTTAAAATTTACCTGTTGAGGCACTGCGGGTGCCTTTCCACAGTCACCTTGGAGAGATGTAATAGGTGAAACTCGGACACGTTCACCCTAGACAGAAGTTGACACAATAACAATCAACAAAAGTTATGAAATTCACCTGTAACATTTAAAAAATGAAATATTGGAGTAATATCAGAAAAAAAAATAATGAAATTTCAAAAATTTAGTTGTTGTAGTCATAAGTTGTTACTGTATTTAACATTTACCTAGTGAGGCACTGCGGGTGCCTTGCCATGGTCACCCTGGAGAGATGTATCGGGTGAAACTCGAACACGTTCACCTTGGACAGATGTTGACACAATAAATCAATCAACAAAAGTTATGAAATACACCTGTAACATTTAAAAAATGAAATATTAGAGTAATATCAAAAAAAAAAAAAATGAAATTTCAGAAATTTAGTTGTTGTAGTCATAAGTTGTCACTGTATTTAACATTTACCTGCTGAGGCACTATGGGTGCCTTGCCACGGTCACCCTGGAGAGATGTATCGGGTGAAACTCAAACATGTTCACCTTGGACATATGTTGACACAATAAATCAATTAATAAAAGTTAGGAAATTCACCTGTAACATTAAGAAAATGAAATATTGCAGTAATAACAGAAAAAAAAATAATGAAATTTAGTTGTTGTAGTCATAATTTTTTACTGTATTTAACATTTACCTGCTAAGGCGAAGTGGGTTCCTTTCCATGGTCACCCTCTCCATCTATTCGATTTAAGTTGTAATCGATCAACAACTCTTCACCTGAAACTATTGTTTTTGTTGCAGATACAAATATACGATTTCCTTCACGTGCCTCAAATATGCAATTTGGTTTCTTAGTTGTTGCCACTGGTCATGTACTATTTATAAAGCCCGCAATGTTTCTAGTAGATTTTGGCCTTCCATCAATATACATAGTTGCCCCTTTATTTTTATTGTTATCTAGTAGTTGTATATAATTTGTGGCAACTCTGTATCTCCGCATACTTTGCGTATATTGGACCAACATCAACCAGTGATTGTATTTGTATAATGGTCCGATATACTCCATCAATTTAGTTACAGTGCCATAGCCGACCTTTATTCCATCCATGGAAAATAACCCCAATCCATGTAAGGACGAAGGAGCAATGCGATACATCCTCCCACCGATGAAGAAATCTGTGTCCACTTTAGGTAGCTCCTTAGGTGCCCATCATTGCACTAGATGTTTATACCTCAAGGGAAACTCAATGTCACCTATGCTCTCAGCATCATAATTACACGACCCTCCGTTGGCAATAAAAAATTGCATGCGGGTATGAAATCTTTTCCTTACCTTTTCCAACCTAGTTGATCTAGAACTGGTAGATCTAGTACAACATGACTCACTTTCAACCTCTCTTACTATATCCTGATCATCACTTGAGGAATATAGATCCAACAGATACCTATTTGGTGGTACCCACACTCGTTGAAACAAGAAGATAAGTTATCGTGCCAATATATGTTTTTTGGTAGTTGCATATAGTTGCATAAAGTAGCGTAAAGTTGCATAAGTTCCATAAAGTTGTTGAAGTTGCATAAGTTGCATGTTTCATAGTTGCATATAGTTTCATATAGTTGCATAAGTTGCAATATAGTTGCATTTGACCACTCATCAATATTTGAGAATATAGTTGCAATGTAGTTGCATAAGTTGCAATATAGTTGCATTTGGAACCATTGGTACATTTACATAAGGTTTTTAGGTCCTATTTAAATCTTCTTAGGATTGTTGCATTATAGTTGCATAAGTTGCATATAGTTGCATAAGTTGCAATATAGTTGAATAAGTTGCATATAGTTTCATATAGTTGCATAAGTTGAAATATAGTTACAACACGTCTCACTTTCAACACAGTTGCATATATTTTCATTTAGTTGCATAAAGTTGAAATTGCCACACCTATCCATCATAAAGTTGCATAAAGTTGAAATTGCCACACCTAGTTGCATAAAGTTGCATAAGTTGCATGTTGCATATAATTGCATACAAAATTGTTGCAATATAGTTGCATAAGTTGCATAACTTGCAATATAGTTGCATATAGTTGGATACGTTGCAATATAGTTGCATTTGACCACTCACCAATATTTGAGAATATAGTTGCAATATAGTTGCATTTGGAACCATTGGTACATTTACATAAGGTTTTTAGGTCCTATTTAAATCGTCATAGGATTTTCTAGGGGAAGAAAGTTGCATTGTTGCATAAAGTTGCATGTTGCATAAAGTTGTGTAAAGTTGCAGGTCCAAGTGCTGAAATCATGGCCTTCCTATTAAGTTTTGAAAAAGTTCATAAGAAGCCCAATCTTTTGAAATGGCTTAATGCCCCCATACCGAAGTGGCCCATTATCCTTGTTTCAGAATGCTTAGGGGGCTTACATTCAAAGTATTGTTATTAGATGGAGTTTAAAAAGTGGTAGGATGGATTTGTAATGGCCCAAAGTTCAAGAATGGGTTGAAGTTAAATTTGGACCTAATGTTCAAACATGGTCCAAATATTGGAAGAGGCCTAATGACCTAGTCCATAAATGTCTCGAGCAACTATAAGAGGGCGAATGGCACAAAGTTTGAATTTGCATGATGGGTGATGTTTAGAGTTTCCAATGGAGTTAAGTTCGAAGTATGGATGTTGGGAAAAGTTTAAAAAGTGGCCAATGAGTTTCCTACTTTGTAGATGTTAGGGTTTGTAGGGCCCAAACAAGGGAGTGTTAAGCACTATAGATATTTGATATACATGAGTTTTTACAACAATAATACTCTGTCAAATATTTAATGGCACCAACTAAGGAGGATAGGCCATACCCTTGGTGTACTATAGCAACAAGAAAACCAAAAGGCTTATGTAAGGCTAATTTCAGGTGCACCTAGGGAGCTTCTGATATACTAGATGCATGTAGAGCACCACACTCAACTAGTGCAAGTACGTTATGAATGATTTTGTGGATGAAATGTAGAAAACCTAGGTGTGGGCTAACCTCTATGATATTTTTATGTTTTAGTAGCCTTTTATATGTCACATTGGAATCCCCCAGTGGTATGCAACATCACCTCTCTTGTGAATGGGGATTTAGTATCCATAGTGTTTTCATCTTGGAAGGTCGAAATGTTTGAGGATAAAATCAACCTATATGAAAGACATTTCCAAACATGGCACAATAGTATGGTGGTGGCCACTTGAGACACCATCATAATTCCCAATTATTTCATTGACCATTATGAATCTGTGCCAAAGTTCAACATGGATTGGGACTATCGTTATGTTAGATTTAAGATGCCCATAGGTGGATGAGTTAACATTTCACCACTTCCATTTACTATCCTCGTTTTGTTGCTTTAGAAACATCAAGGATTTTATCTTTTCTTTTGAGACCACAGTTTATTGAAAAACTAAATCAATGGCAATGGCCAAGATTTCCTCATTTGAAGGTATTCCCTCAAACTCTCTTCTCAAACTATCAATTTGAACACTACAAAAAATTCAGATAAAAAAATTCAGAGAGCCATTTTAGATAAAAAAATTCCAAGTCTCGAGAAAGTGCAAAAAAGGGCAATGTTGAAAATTATCGATTGATGTAGAAATTGACAAGAACATCAATTTACCAATATGAAAGTTTCTATGTAGTCATAAGCATGATTATTATCTTCACCTGCTACAATGTTTTTCTTAGTTATTGATATATTTTCTACTAAATATGACAGAATTTGGTCTCCATGGTTGATTGTACCAGTCACAAAAGTGCACAAATTCTGTAAAAATGACAAATTTAGAGAGCTATAACATTCAACCCAAACCCAAACATTGATGCAGAGTATGAGGGATATCAGAGTTATAGTGAGTTGCAGCAGAGTAATAGTGAGTAACAACAAATGGAGTAACACCACAAAATTTGAAGGAGAAAGTACAGTTACAGCATAGTGTTGCAGCAGAGTTACAACATAGTTATAGTGAGTTGCAATAGAGTTACAGAAAGTGTTGCAGCAGAGTTATAGCGAGTTGCAGTAGAGTTATAGTGAGTTGCAGTAGAGTAATAGTGAGTAACAACAAGTGGAGTAACATCACAAAATTCGAAGGAGAAAGTACAGTTATAGCATAGTGTTGCAACAGAGTTACAACATAGTTATAGTGAGTTGCAACAGAGTTACAAAAAGTGTTGCAGCAGAGTTATAGCGAGTTGCAGTGGAGTAATAGTGAGTAACAAAAAGTGGAGTAACATCACAAAATTTGAAGGAGAAAGTACAGTTACAGTATAGTGTTGTAGCAGAGTTACAACATAGTTATAGTGAGTGCAACAGAGTTACAGAAAGTGTTACAGTAGAGTTATAGTGAGTTGCAGCAGAGTAATAGTGAGTAACAACAAGTGGAGTAACAACACAAAATTCGAAGGAGAAATTACAGTTACAACATAGTGTTGCATCAGAGTTACAGCATAGTTATAGTGAGTTGCAGCAGAGTTACAGAAAGTGTTTCAGTAGAGTTATAGCGAGTTTCAACAGAGTAATACTGAGTAACAACAAGTGGAGTAATGACACAAAATTTGAAGGAGAAAGTACAACAAGTACTGGGATGTACTGAGTTCTCATGAAGCAATATTCTAATCGAATAGCTCTGCAACTCCGCTACTAGGGTTGCCACATCCATGGAGGAGCAGGGCTCGCCTAGGGCTTCCTCTCCTCCCCATCCTCCTCCGCCACTCCCAAATGATGCCTCTTTCAGTTCGCTAATTAAATCTTTGCCCAAGAAGAAGAAGGTGAAATGCTCGAAATTTGTCAAAAGAGTGGAAGAAATGCCGGAGGTATCTCTCCCACTGGATATTCCTATACAAGTAGACTTATCAATGTCTGAACGCGCGCTTGTGGGATTATATCAAGGAAATTGAATGGCCATTGAGTTGAGTTCAATTTGCATCAAAACTTGCATAGAATAACTATCAAAGGATAAGCTATCATTGGAAGTTAATATTATCATTGGCATTTTGGTCTTGAGAAATCTTATGAGAATTAGAGGGTTGTATAAAACTATTTTTGTGAGCATATTTAGTGATTGGCCAATAAAACTTAGTTGCAAACACATATTTACATTCTCGTTACCTTTTGGTTGAGATAAGAGTCCATTGAATACCACTACATAGACCAAACTAAAAATTTAGTTGGTTGTTGGAGACTGCTTACCAATTGCAAATGCATTGGGTTGAGTTCTACACATTTTGAGAGAAAGTTATACAAGGACATTATATGTATAGATGAGAAATGCCTTGAATTGGAACTCTGATTTAAAGCCTAGCTTGACCTCCAGTCAATTTTTTGTGGTTTCCTTTCACAATACATGTTTATGTGAGGTAATTGATTTGGAAATAAAGCATTGTAAACATAATCATCCTATCATGTTCACTAAATAATAGTGAAGAAGAATTTGGCACTCAGAACTACATCAAGAGCATAAGTCTTGAAGCCAAGAACTAGTGTCATGTGAATAGTACCTTATATTGTTTTTCAATTTGGGTTTGCCACAATGCAGTTTGATTTTTATTGTACATAGAGATAAGCATGCACCCAATTGAGGCTTCAAGTTTAGTTAAGTCTTAGAGCCCAACCCAAGCCCTCTAATTTAGTTAACATTTTCAATTTAATAGAGTGGAGGCCTTGGTCATGATGAAATCCATCAATAATATCTATTCTATCACATCTCACATGGGTATTTAGTCAATTGCATAATTATCCTGGTCACATTCCTACAATGTCTCAATGAAAATGGGTGGCAGGATTGTTTTGACATTTTGGCTTGCATTTTTGTTTGGAAAAAAGAGCGTTTTCCCTTTATTTCACTTCTATTCTCCTCCAAATCTTTCTAAAAGTCCCGAGGGATACGAGAAATGTTGTGTTTAGATGACATTGAAATCAAGGGAAATAGGTCAGGAAGTCAAGAGATAGGAGAAAGAGGTCATACCATTTCCTCCGGCCATGTGCCCTCCTCCGGTACAAAAATGTGTTCCCTCCTCCTCTGCAAATCGTGTGCCCTAGCCTCTGCAAATCGTGTTCCCTCCTTCTTCTCCCATATTCCAAATCGTAACCCGCATGCTCCAAATCCTCCTGCGCGCGAGTGATAATGGCTGGACTGTGGTGTGCAAGCGTGGAATGTGGTGGCTGGATTGTGGTGGCGTGGACTGTGGTGTGCGTGCGTGGACTGTGGAGTGATAATGTCTATGGATTGTGTGTATTGCACCCTTTGCAGTAGGTCGCACGATTTTGAACTGAATTTAAATTTCGTTTTTGGTTTTAAAATTTCGTTTTTAATATATATAATATATAATATGTATTATATATATAATATAT
>CBVK0100352844.1:0-20463 GCA_900067695.1 Picea abies
TCCAGCGCCCGCCTGATCGCTCTGTTTTGGATGTATTGTGTTGGTTCATTGTTATCCTGATTGTAGGACATCTATTGCCATAATCTAGGTGTTTATTGTCTCATGGGTTGGTTATTTTTGCAATTATTAGACATTAGGCATTTGTTGTTTCAGGTTATTGAATATGTCTTCAATATTATTGTAAACAAATACTATTGTCTCTAAGAATGGGTTTTGTAAAAATATAAGTTTAGTGCAAGGGCACTAGAGCCAATGTAGCTTGCAGGGGCAAGGGACACATAAGAAGCAAAGTCAACAAAGTAAGCTTGAAGCAGTGGATTGAATTTTGCAAGACTAGTAGCTATTAGACCTTGGTTGGCCAACAGAGGCCCTAGAACCAAGTAGTTGGTGCTTTCTTTACCTAGATATGAGAACGTAGATGTCATGCTTTTTATTCTCTGTATGACATATAATTATTGTGGTTTTGGTGTTAATCTACTTCTCTCTTCACACACATCATACTTTTATGGGAGAACGTAGATGTCATGCTTTTTATTCTCTGTATGACATATAATTATTGTGGTTTTGGTGTTAATCTACTTCTCTCTTCACACACATCATACTTTTATGGGAGCGAAGATAACAACAATGCTTGTAAATATTTGTGTTTGGGATCCCTTTCTATGCCCCCCTAATACTTCCTTGTAGGCATGCTCAGGCCTACAAATCACATAAGTTTTGTACAAACATGTGTCTTTGAAATAGTCTTTAGAAACAATCATCATCATGAGTGCCTATTATAATATTGGGCATTGCACTGCATCTACTATTCATGTTTATTTTTATAACCAGAACAAGAATGTTATATTAACAAGTGGGTTGCAACACAACTAACAACAATTACATGTGATTGTATGGTATTTCAAAAACTAGACTAGGTAGTTCTCTGCTTCCACAAAATATTGTTAGTCCTTGATTTTTGAGAAAGCTTGTGTCCACCAAAACTACATCTCGAAATTCATTTCATGAGAAAATTTGGACAAATTGCTTACATAACAAGATCCAAAAACAATACATGTCTAAAGAATGTAGGGAAACTGTGTTAGGTTTTGTGAACTTCTCTACGTTTCGATCCCACAACTGGGAACATCCTCTGGAGTTGCTAAGCTCACTAATCAACAATTTTATCTTTTTATCTACAAATAATAATGATCCAAGTCTTGTGATTTTTGCAGCTGACTTTATTCATTTGGATCATTATTATTGTTTTTGAGTTTCCAGGCTTCACTAATTTTTATCCCCTCATCTCTGTTTAGGTTATTCTTATTTAGCTCAATTTCTAATGTTTGTTTTGGAGGCGCTGCTTGATAGTAGTGTAGCGAGGAATTACCTTTGTGTCTCTGCACTTTTTTAGGAAAGATAAGTCTGCCAATTTGTAAGCTATTTTGATCCTTGTTCTTTCGAACAATCGGATCACTGCTAGTGCCTCCCTTCGATTGAGGGAAACAAATAATTTGTTCATGCTTACATAGTAGCAGTTTGAAGAATGTAAGGATATCCCTGTTTTTATTTGGTTCTACTTTTGGCTCATCCGTGGTCCAGTTCGAGTCATCTGTCTCATCCTTGATAATCACTTGATGTTTTGCTCTGGTACCAACCCAGTAGGTTGACTTACGCATGTGCTTACTAGCCTGCGTTGGCCCTTTCAAGCAATGTGTTGCCAAATGTCCCAGTTCAAAACAAACTCTAGCGAAAAGATACATTTTCATAATCCAACTTTTGTGACTAGGAGAAGTTTTCACCAGTGAAGTTTATTTATGTCAGAAACCCTTTGTTGAAGTTCATTTCCACATATTCGACCATATGTAGTGGTATCGTAGTTCTTTGTTTCCTTGCTTCTTTATTGGAATTTTCCAAGGGCATTGCCAATGACTCGGAGAGAGGGTAAACCCTAAAGATGCAAAAGAAGATTTGGAAGTCTAACCCATACGAGAGCTGTGGACAAAGTATTTGTAATTGGATCGAAGGTTGGGGTCTAGGGTTTCATGCATAATCCAGATTTCCCCTAAAACCATGGACTTGATTTTAATATCAAATCCTTGTTTTCAACAAGATTAAGCACAACAATGAAAAACTCCTTTGCACAAGGGTAGATAAAAGCTTCTTGTTTTAACTTAGATTGCTAGAAGTCTAAATTCCAGTTATGCAGATCAACTAGGCATTGACCAAAGACCATTGAAACGACATACAAGCACATTTGTGTTGTAAAGGGTCGCCTTAGATACATCTTTCCCTTATGCAATAGAAATAGTTGGAGCCTCTCGAACCATCCGTTGATTAGGAGAATGAGAGACATTCTACACAATATATCTAAAAGAAGTCTTACCTAGATTACCGTTGGAGGAAAGAGGGTTGGATATGTAATCAATTTTCATGTTGACACCCACAGATTGCCCAAGATTGGCTTTCACGTGAGCACCAAAATCACTTGGGAAATAGAAGGCGACCATCACTGGAGGAGCTACTGCCATGTTGGAGTCAGAGTCACTGGGGAGAAAAGTGCCACATAATAATCGTTGTTGCAGGAGCATGAGCAAATAATTGTTTTTGGAATAGAGAGAGTTGGCCATGCCAAGCCAAGCCACCAAGGGGGACGAGGAAAGCTCCCGTGTGCGGCTAGGGCTGAACCCTAGCTGACACCTCTATTATTCACCTAGGAAGGAGAGTGTCGAGGGTTTTTGATCACCGTGGGTTAGGAGTCAGGATATGCGAACTTATTATCTCTAGTTTTATATCATAACATCTTAAAGAACTTAGACTTGTTCTCCGAACACTGCTAACCTCTCAGTCTACTAATCATGTTACTATGTTCACTCGAGTTTCATTTGGATTTGTTTGCAATTTGGGTGTGTTATTTTGTTTGTTGAGTGCCATTGAATTACAATGTTGTGCCCTTAAAGTCTAGTGTGCATCTTCAAATCCTTTTTGTAGGCCTTCTCTTGATGATTCCTTTTTCCTTTTTTTATTACAGTAACAATTGGTTTATATTAAAATCCTTGCGACCTTACTCGGTAAACTTTCTTACAACACAAAAATAGAGCAAGTGTTGCTTCCTGAACCAAAAGGAGAGTATCAACCAACAAGCTTAAATTATCTATCCAAACTAGCTTACTTAACAATCTACAGGTGTACACCCTAATAAACTAATATAAGAACAAAATTGTTCAACAAAACATAAATATGTAAACAAAAGTTAATGCCCATGATGGGCATCCATAGAAGGAGTCACCTAGGTCACCAAGTTGCTTGCATCGTCCCTTGCAGGGCCGAAGGATTATGCAAATGAGGTTGAAGCACAGAGTTTGTAGGAAGGCTATTGTTTGGAGGGGGGTTGATGCGAGATGCAATGTGCACGACCAAGTCATTTTCCTTAATCTTTTGGTTTTTTATTACTTGGGTTTTTTTTTTTTTCCTTTTCTTTATTTATTCTTTTATTCTCAATTTTGACTTAGGCTGCCTTGCGGGGTTTTCGGCCTAGTCGAGTCCTACTGGCATCCCGTAAGAGGTTTTCACTAGTAGGACTTGAGACTGCTATGTATGATATTTTTTTAAGTAGGCCCCATTGACTAGTTTTTTGAAGGGGTGCCGTTGCAAGGTTTTTAACTGTACTGTGCCTGTTGGTCAGATGTCTTCGACCACTTACGGTCCCAACCATGCAGTTTCTAACTTTCTCGGTTTTCCTTTTACTCGACTGTCATATAAAAGTACCAAGTCTCCATCATTGATATCATTTTTTTTAAGATGTCGATCGTGCCAAGCTTTTTGCATATTCTTTTGGATTTTTTGATGTTGCTGCGCAAGCATCCTTTCTTCTTCTAATTCATTTAACTGATAGAAGCGTTGTCTTGTGTTAAGCACATGGTTGAATTCCAGGACGGAGGCTATCCGAATGAGATTACAACTTCTTGGCCATAAACTAACTTGAATGGCGTCTGGCCAATCAATCTTTTATACGCTGTTCTATAGGCCCACAACATTGTTGGAACTTTATCATCCCAATCATCTCTGTCAAGTCCACATATTTTCGTTAAGCCCTTGTGTAATGTATTGTTGAATGACTCGACAACTTTGTTGGCTTGTGGATGATATGCAGTCGTCTTTCTGCGGTCGATCGAGAACTTCTTGAGCAATACTTCAATTGTACTGTTGATAAAGTGGGTTCCTGGATCGTTGATTATTGTCAAAGGACAGTCGAATCTAGTTATTGTGTTTTCATAGATGAAATTGGCAGCTGTTTCCTTTGTACAATTTTCGACTGGTTCCGCCTCTGCCCATTTGGTTAAGTACTCGACTGTTATGATTATATATTTTTCCCCCGATCTTTTTGCTCTTCTTGGGAATGGACTGACAAAATTGATAGCCAAAATTGCAAACGTTAACCTGGGGTTTACTGGATGCGAGGGCATTTCATTTTTCCATAATGGTCGGCCTATCCTCGAACACTTATCACATTTCTTTATTTGGTCTCGATAGGCTTTATGTAAAGTCGGCCACCAAACACTGGCTTGGAGGATTTTCCTAACTGTCGTGTCGGCTTGAAAGTGACCTACCGCTGCGCCTGCATATGATTCATTAATTATGTCCTCACGTTCATGCTCTAATGTGCATCTTTGCAAAATATTATCAACTCCTAGCTTGTAAAGATATCCATTCATGAGAGTGAATGTGCAACTTTCATTGTTAGGATCTTTTGTTTGTTGGCTGGGAGATCTTTAGGTGCTTTCTCTTCTAGAAAATTTGCAATTTCTTCTAGTTCTTTGGGCGCTGCTTCAACCCTTAATAGATTTGCATTTAGTAATTCATTATCTATCCCAATCAGATCTTCTCCTATCTCAAGTTGGGATAGATGATCCTAGCCGACATTCTTTTTTCTTGGTCGAACTACTACTTCGAAGTCGAACTCTTGAAATAGTGGTAGCCATTGATAAATTTTCCCTCAATGGACTGGTTTATTTACTAGATATTTCAACGCCTGATGGTCCGTGAAGAATATAAATGGATTTGCTAGTAAATAGTGTTAGAACTTTTGAAGGGCAAAAATCATTGCTAGAGCTTCATGCTCCGTCGTCGAGTAGTTTCTTTCTGCTTTATTTAATTTTTGACTGGCATATGCATTTGGATGGTCAACCATGTCATCATATGGCTGGGCTAATACTGAGCCAACAATAACGTTAAATTTCCTTGACCAGTCTGGGAATCTTTGTATGGGCGCTTCTACCATTTTTTTTTTTCAATAACTCAAAAGATTTATCACATTCCTGGCTCCAATGGAATTCAACTTCTTTCTTTAATATCTTGTCAATTGGAAAAGTGATATCGGAGTAGTGTCAGATGAACTTTCTATAGTTTCTAATGTGCCCAAGGAAGATTTTGATTTGCTTTTGGTTAATTGATGGTTTCAAGTCGAGAATGACCTTGATCTTGGCCATGTCGAGTTTAATCCCATCCTTGCATACAATGTGGCCTAACATAATGCCTATAGGTGTGGAAATGATGCATTTTTTAATGTTCAGGGACAAGTGAATTTGTTTGCATCTCTCCAACATCATTCTTAACCTTTGGATGTGGTCTTTCAATATGCTGTAAATGGTCCAATCATCAAAGTACACATCCAATGTTTTGTAAATATATTATTGGAATGTCTCCCACTATCCTGGAGAAGACGACTGGGGCGTTTTTAAGGCTGAATGGCTTTACTCCTTATGCAAATGATCCAAACTCGAAGACAAATGTAGTTTTTTCCTGGTCTTCTTTTTTCAATATGCTGTAAATGGTCCAATCATCAAAGTACACATCCAATGTTTTGTAAATATATTATTGGAATGTCTCCCACTATCCTGGAGAAGACGACTGGGGCGTTTTTAAGGCTGAATGGCTTTACTCCTTATGCAAATGATCCAAACTCGAAGACAAATGTAGTTTTTTCCTGGTCTTCTTTTGCGATAGGTACCTGATTGTAGCCGGAGAAGCCATCGGTGAAAGAATAACATTTATGTCCTGGGACTTCATTGATGATTTCATCAACGAATGGTGTCGAGAATGGATCAGTTATTGTAAGTTTGTTCAGTCCTCTAAAGTGGACACATATTCTTTGTTTCTTTGGGTCGTGCTTTTTGGGTTGCACGACCATCAAAATTGGCCATTCTGACTTGTCGATTGGATATATAATGCCAATAACTAGCATTGCTTTGATTTCCTTTTGGACAATGGGTTTATATTTATGTAGCAACTTATATGGCCGTTTTTTTGATAGGTTTGGCCCAAGGGATGAGGTTGATTTTCATCTCTCCCATATCTTGTACCAACCTTTTCAGGTCTTCGCAGTCTCCTGCAAAGACATCAGGACCTGGCAATTTTTCTAGTGGATGTAGCCCACATTGGGTGAACCACGTTTATTTGTGTCTCTATTGTATTGTGTATATTTTGTGTTTTATTTCCACATTTTTTTTTATTTTATTGCTCTGTGATTCTATTTTTCTAACAATGATTTGACTGGAGGAGACATGGATTGACCCTAACACATGAGGAGGAGGCCCTAGGGGCCCGAACGACCTCCATTTTCTTCTCCAACGACTTGTTCAAAGTGTCAAAACGTCCCCTAAAGGGGCGAAACCATCTTGTTTTAGGGTTTCTGATGTGTAAAAGTGAAAATTAAATATTATATTTTGGTTTAAGGGGTAATATAAGGGTTGTTGACCCCTTACCTTATGTTTTACCCTTTGAATGTGGAAAAATTATGTTTTAAAGTTTTAGTACAAATAGAGATCATGTGAATCTCATTTGATAACATAACTCTCCCATTGTGAGAAGTACTTGGCTGAAATTTTTGCTAGCTTTGAGCATTATGGTGTTTCTCTCTTGAACAAATATTTTATGGTGCTATCTTTTGGTGAATGGATGAGGAGTGATGTGCACCTCTTGGATGCTTGTTCTCTTGACCTTGAATGGTGAATTTGTTTGGTGAAACTACGGTTTGATCTCTCTCTCTTGGAATTGGTAAGGAAAAATTGGCATTGTTAGTTATTTCTTGCTATTTCTTGGTTATGGTTGTTTGAAACCCTAGGAGGAGTATGTTGGATACACCCTCCATTAAGCTTCATCTAATTTGCTAAAGTTTACGTGTTATTTTGTAAGGGTTGCTAGGAGGAATACCTGTGTGTATAACCTCTTAGATTTACCCAAAGTTTGATTGTGATACCCTAGAAAGTAAAAGGGATTACACCCCTAAAGTTTTTGTTGATCTAACTCTTTATTCGAAGACTCCGTTGACCCAATTTTAAAAGGCACTAATCTGGATATTTTTCTTTGGAGAAATAAAATAGTGCATCAGGAAACGTGAACTTTTGTCATTTCAACTTTCTACAATTTGGGTTTTGTTCCTTGTGCCTAGAGCACCTCTTAGCCACTAGGGTGTCCCCTCTAAAGGGGTATTGCTTGCTACTGTTATAAACTTTCATCTTCAGCCATTAGGGGTGCAGAAAACCTAGCACTCTCACTTATAACTTGATTTTCAGCCGTCAAAATTAGCTAAGAGTTTGCCACCTTTATCTACCTAGTCTAGTTCAACTTTTGGGTGGATTCTTTGTGAGTTTTGATGGTTGAATTTACTGCTGTAACAACAAGTTTGCTACAGCCATAAGGCTGCAAAACATTTCTGCAAACACTTTTTGTTACAACTTTCTTTCATTGCTAGAGTCTAATGCTATCTTACTTGAACTAATCTAGTTGTTTCTAGTTTATCTCTTGCTCTTTCAACTAGACTCTTAGCAACTTGTTTGCAACATTCTTTATCGGTTTCATTGCTGATATATACTGTTACTAACTGTTGCAATTAGGGACAACAAGCTTAACTTGCTTTTCCAACATATACTTGGGCTTGTATTGTTGTTTTTCTTGTGTCTCAGGCATGTTCAATCAATGTTTGCAAGGTCTACTACTTCTTGGCAACCCTTGGCTACCATCAAGACCTTACTCAAGCCCTTATCCACACATAGAAACTTGACTTATAGGGGCATTCATTCATACATCACACTTTCCATCTCATTCCCCCCTAGTGTCACTGGGATTCCCCCCTTGAGGTAACCACTTCACCTCTAAATTGACAGGAACACCTATCTAAGGTGAAAGTGGATAGGTGCTCTCTTAGTTGTCACCATTTGGTGGTTGGGTTGGGATTTTCCCAACATACAACTTGTACGATAACAAGGTGTTACCCCCTCTCACCTAGAGGTAACTAGAGGAGATCATTTCTTATTGCCCACAATGAAGACATTGATCTCGATGATGTTGATGATGATCGATATTCTCATAGGCAACAACTCACCAGTCCTTCTACATGCCTCTCTCCTCATCAACTATGTTCATCACATCTAATCAACATGGTTCATCAGATGATGGTGGTCCAACATATTATGAGGTACATTAGTCATTGTTTCATATAAAATGTCATACTTAATGCATTAGGCTCTTAGGTGAGGATGATGGGTTGAATTTGATAATGAATCATAGGCTTGGAAGTTATACTTGTTGCCTTGTTTCCCCTTGGTGGCCATCCTTGTATCCTAGTCTAGTGTTGTCACTCCTTGTGAACGAGGTTACTACTTGGAGACCTTGAGAAGGGTAACGTATTGTTCCCCCCCCCATACTTAACACCTTCCATCCTTGAGCCTTCTGTAGTGTACTAAACTTTGGTATGGATGTTACATGTACACAGAAAAGGCCCATGGTTGATTCTTATATGAGAAGAAGGGCTAGAATGCTGAGGTTGATGCAATTGCTATGAAAAATGATAAAAAAGAAAGAATTCTATAAAAGAATGAAGAAATAACGGGACATGGAATGACCAACACAAAATCCTAAGGTTAGTTTGAGCTTTACCCCCTCTAATTGAAATCGCCCCTAGTTCTAATGCATTGAATGCATCATCATAAGAAGGATTTTACCTCAGTAAGAAATGATGAAAGAAGAGTAATTTTTCATCCACTATACTTGCACTTTGATAGGTTTTCATCCATTATATTGCAAATACATTCATATTGATGGTTAGATGGGCAGGAAGCCCACACTTTTGGACAACGCACCCTAGGGACTTGTAACCTTTGGATGGAGGACATTCCAGTTATACATGATGGGACACTCTTGGGAGAGGTGATGCACCCTCTTTCCACCTTGGACGCTTGTCTTTACACCTTCGATGTTGAGTGCTTTGAGGATGATGTCACACGTGTGGGGATTATGATGATGGTGGGGCCAACCTCATCATTAGGGCATCCTTGGATGATAGTTTGGGGGCATTTGACATGACCTTTGATGAGTAGACATGACACTTCACCTTGCTTTCACCGTTTGATGATGAGACTTGGCCTTTGGAGGCCTCTTACACCCTCTTAGAGCATGATGTCACCCACACGTGTGACCTTGGAGGGCATACTTTGGTGTATTAGCATGTTTATCTATTGTTTAGAGGCTAATTGAGGGGTTGGCCTAGACCTATCTCACTTGTATCATGGATTTATCATTGTTTTATGGCTTATTGTGGACATATGTGCTAGGGTTGCCTCATATAATAAGGCTAGATTTTTATTGTATCAAATCATAACTCAACACTACTACTTGTCTTCTCTCTTTCTCTTATTTTCGTTGTGGGGGTCTTATGTGCACTATTGGAGTGATTCTTATGGATGCTTTCTCTTGTTTTTGGGGATGATCTTGAGTTAGAGTTTTTCTTCATGCATAGCGACTTGGATGAGTAAGTCTTCTTCTTCAAGTTTAAGTGTTTGTACATGGTGTATCTGTTGATATTATGGTAGCTGCAGAAGATATTAACCTCCATGTGTAACCTTTGGCTAGAATAAAATATTCTGGAAGCAAGAGAAACCCTAAACAGATGTGTAGAAACCCTAGAAGACAAGTTGGCTTAGTAAAAGAATTAATATTAAAGTATTACCCTCCAGAAAGAGAAGTCAGCCTAGACATGTGACAAGGAGCACTTTAAATAGAGGGCGCTTGAGCTCATTTGTATTCACTCACCTCACTCACTCTCTCAAGTGTAGCGTAAGTTTGGAGATGCAGCTGCAAGAATGGAAGGTGGATATTCTGGGGGTGTTTCTTGGTCTCTCTCTAGCGCCATCTAGCCTAAGATGTGTGCCCTACCTTCTAGTATCTCTTGGTGGTATTCTTGGTGACATTCTTGGTGGTATTCTGGTATTCTTGGTGGTATTCTTGGTAACTGCAACTGCTGCAGCTGAGTATTGTTCTTGTTTTATGGCTTTGGGACTTTCTGTTTGGTGAGCTATCTTTGGAGAAAGATGCACTCTCTTGGTTATCTGTTGGTTCTAGTTCTGCTTCCAGAATTATTCTATCTAGCAAAGGTTATGGTGCTCAGGGGTGGCTATGTGCCTATGGTTGGGTGACAATATTGTGATATTGTCTATGGTAAAATGAGCACATCGAATATTTTAACACAGGGCACCCAATTGCATCTCAACACAACCTATCATTCCCAGACTGATGGTCAAACTGAAGTTGTCAACAAGTGTTTGGAAACATATTTGAGGTGTTTTGGAGCTGAGAGGCAAAATCATTGGGCTCAATGGCTACCCCTAGTTGAATGGTGGTACAACACTTCTTACCATACAACTACTCACATGATTCCTTTTGAAGCAGTACATGGACAAAAATTGCCTTCAGTTCTCTCATACATGCCTAGTGTCTCGAAGGTCCAGGCGATTGACCAAACTCTTATAGTTCGAGAGGCTATTCTTCGTACCCTCAAAGAGAATTTGGTCATGGCTCATAATCGCATGAAGCAACAAGCAGATCAAGGTTGCTCAGAACGTCAATTTGCTAAAGGGGATTGGGTATTTCTTCGACTGCAACCTTATAAGCAGACTTCACTCAAGGTTGACCATTGTCAGAAACTTGCGCCCAAATTTTATGGTCCTTATACAGTTCTTAAGCGCGTGGGATAGGTGACCTATCAATTAGCTTTGCCCAGTCATTCTAAGCTCCATCTTGTTTTTCATGTCTCTGTAACCTTTGGCTAGAATAAAATATTCTGGAAGCAAGAGAAACCCTAAATAGATGTGTAAAAACCCTAGAAGATAAGTCAACTTAGTAGAATAATAATATTAAAGGATTACCCTCCAGAAACAGAAGTCGGCCTAGACAGTTGACAAGGACTATAAATAGAAGGCGCTTGAGCTCATTTGTACACTCACCTCACTCACTCTCTCAAGTATAGTGCAAGTTTGGAGCTGCAGCTGCAAGAATGGAAGGTGGATTCTCTGGGGTGATTATTGGTCTCTTTCTCTAGTGCTATCTAGCCTAAGATATGCGCATTACCTTCTAGTATCTCTTGGTGGTATTCTTGGTGATATTTTTGGTGGTATTTTGATATTCGTTATTCTTGGTGGTATTCTTGGTAAGTGCAACTGCAATTGCTGCAACTGCATATTGTTCTTGTTCTGTGGCTTTGGGACTTTCTGTCCGGTGAGCTATCTTTGGAGAAAGATGTGCTCTCTTGGTTATCTATTGGTTCTAGTGCTGCTTCTGGAGGTGCTCAAGGCTGGATGCATGCCTATGGTTGGGTGACAATAGTGATATTGTCTATGGTAAAATGAGCACATCAAATATTTTAACAATATCTTGGTGAATGCTTTATATTGCTAAATTTTTGCATGTTACCTTGTATGCTAGTCTCTTGTTTGAAACCCTAGGATGGATTAAAAGTCTTTATCCCCCTCCCTTTTTCTTTCACCATAATTTGTTGAAGCATTTAAAGACTTAGTTCTACGGATTAAAAGTCTTTATCCCCTATGGTTAGTCTATAGCTATTTCGAAGACCTAAGGTCCATGAGTCTAGGAGCCTGAGAGTTTTAATCTAGTTCACTTGGATTTGAATTAGACATCCTAGAAGAAGAAAAATGACACCTAAGGTTCATAAGTCTTTGCACCTTAGGGTTTGTTGTCTAGCAAGATTTGATCTTAAGCCCATGAGTCTATGGCGTTAGGGTTTCAAATCCTCACTCTTCTTGGCCATCTAATTCCAAATTCAAGGCGTGCTTTGACTCCATTTACCCAAAGAGATAAAAATGACATTAGTCTTGAGCTTGCAAAGTGATACAAAACATCAAATTACCCTCTCTCTCTTAAAGCAACCCTACTAACTTCCAATCCTCAAACTAACTCTGTACTTGGAAAACTAAGTGAACTTGTTGCTGCTGTTATAAATGTTTGCTACAGACATTAGGGCTTGATTGGATTGCTTATAACTTAATATTGTGGTTTAAGAAGGCTAAAATGATTGTTGGACAATTGAATCTTATTCCACTCATTAAGGTTTATATTTTAGGATTTTATTTACTAATTTTGAGGGCTGTTTTCTTGCAGCTGTTACAAAACATTCTTTGCCGATATAACATTGTTCGCTGCTGCAATTTTACTACAACCACCGTTTTACTTGATAGCTAGTGTTCTAAAGGTGATAGTTCATTTGTGCAGGCTTGGTAATTGTCATTATACACATTGGAAAACTTTTCTTACACACGCCAACCAATTACCTAGTCCAACTTAACCTTTCTCATTTCCCTAGACCTAGTCTATCCTACCAAGTGACCAAGACAGGGGGCCGTAGACTTACTCTTATCTTGCTATAGGATCCCTTGAGGTCACAAGGGAAGCCTCCCTTGTGTTGGATCTCTTTCTATCACTAAAACGAGGGAAGTTTTTGCTTAGGTGACAGTGGCATTTACTTCCAGTTGTTATACAAGTTTAACATCTTGTAAAGGCTTTGCACAAGTGCTAAATCTTGTGATCACTGGGTTCTTTCACCAGAGGGGTTATGATCCTACATGTTTAATGTAGACCTTAGCCAAACCAAGACATACAATAATGATTACAATATAAGGTAGGTTGTTGTTGAAAGTGAAGCTTACACAATTTCAAAACTTCTTAGACATTTAAAACAACACGAAACAATACATCTAAAATTGTTATTTGTCTCAAATGTGTGATTAGACATTCAAGTGATAGCACCATGCTCACACATAATATTGAAATGCTCCTTGAGGATAGAGCTATTGTTTGTCACTTCATTTTCTCCTTTGAGTGCCTCATACTTTGGCCTAGCCAAGGCCTTCCTCAAGATGTCTACAACATTGACCTAACTTGGAACGTTTTTAAGACGTACTTCCTTCATGGCAATAAAGTCCCTTAAGAAATGGTACAAAGTCTTAATATAATTTGATGTGTCATGGAACATTGGGTTAGTAACAAGTTTCAAACAAGATGGATTATCACAATCAATGAAAGTAGAGTCCTTTTCCAAGTCTCCCAACTCATGTAGCAATTTCCTCTACCATAATACCTCACAATTTATAGTAATTTGTTGCAATGTACTCTACCACTATAGAATAAGAAGCACACATGCTTGCCTCTTGCTGCACCATGAGATCATTGTTGACCCAAAAGAGAAGCAAAAACCTATGTTAGATTGCCTGTTGTTCACATATCCAACCTAGTCGGACTCTACATATTCATGCAACTGTAGGTCACCTCCTGTGATATACTGAAGGTCATGTGTTAGTGTTCCTTTAAGATATCTAAGAAATCTCTCACCTTCCATGTAATTCACTTCTCTAGGCTTCACAATAAATTGACTCAAGGTATTTACAATAGAATAAATCTCTAGTCTAGTATTACAGAGGTACAGAATGCTCTTGATCAATTGTCTATGTACCATCTACCTCCTTAGAATGCTCTTGATCAATTGTCTATGTACCATCTACCTCCTTACTTGAGTGACAATGCATCACAAGGATCCATAAGGGTGGAGCTGGGCTTACAACCATTCATTTGAAACTTCTTAACACTTGAATTGTATACTTGGACTGTGTAATCACAAACTTATCCTTAGATTGCCACAATTGCAAGCCTAAGCAATAGTGTAGGTCCCCTAGGTCATTCAACTCAATTTCTTTGCACAACTCACTCTTCAACTAATGCAACGTTTTGTTAGTGTTACTAGTGAATATGAGGTCATCAACTTACAAAGCAATGACAATGCTGCCATTGTTTGAAAGTATATGTAAATTTGCATTAGTAGAAGTCTTAGTAATACCTTTTCTTGTTAAATCACTCATCAATCCGAGTGTACAGAGTTCTGGGAGTTTGCTTAAGGCCATATAGTGCTTTCTTCAATTGACACATGAACTCCTCTTTGCACATTTGATCTCGGCCTTTGGCCATGCTATTTTTTGAGCTATCATGAAACTCTTGTTTTTGGCCATTTCAACCATCATTGGCTTGTGGCACTAAATTTTCTATAAGTAATATCATCATGGTTGTGCAGACGTTAACAAGGAACCTTATCATCAAATTTGGAATTTTGCATGTTGTGTTTGAGTATGCATGCATTATAATATATAAAGATTTATGCTATATACAAAATGCTCTCGGGATGCTTCATTCTTGAAGTTTTTTGGGAAATGGCATTGTAGGTGCTCTTGCTTCTGCTCTGGGTTTCGCTTTGTGCTCTGGCAACACTAGCCCAAATGCAAAATAACTTGTTTTAAAAATATTTTGCAACTTGAGCGTGTCTCATCTCTTTGACTCTAAATATTATAGTCTTTGTTATTGTATGGGCTTTTCTCCTCGTCTTGAGATGGTATTTTATATATTGTCATTTAACCTTGATTAAGTAGATGATGCACTCAAATAGGTCACTAGTAATTTAACCAATTAACGAAATTTCAATTTTTTTGGAACTGAATGTATTTTCGTGGATCTTCAATGGGTTATTCATGTAGGTGGTAATGTCTTTCTAGAGATGATTTTATTGGCATAAACCTTGTACATGATCATCATCTTGGTATTAAGAAAATCTTGCTTTGAGTTCAAACAAACTGATAATAAGTATTGTTTACCTTCTATGACAGTGATTGTAGAAGACACCCTCAACACAATTATTATGTATGAATATTCTTGTTCAATGTGATTACTTCCATTAAGTTTAATAGGATGTTGAAATTAGAAGGTTCATTGTTCACTTGTTCTTGATATTAGAGTAGTTTTATGGGGTCTAGGAATTTAAAAATGAGAGAAATGTTATCATGAATGAACTTAGGAGTGGTATTACTATCTGGAAAGATGTATATATAATGTTTCGTATTTTATGCATTGCTTCTTTTTTTAACATTCGTTCCATGGAACCATGTTACAATTTCTAGTTTTCTACATTAAAGCTAGTTACTTAGCTAATATGTATTGTTTTGTAGGGACGAATGGTTGAAATATATGGGCCCGAGGCATCAGGAAAAACAACCCTTGGTCTTCATACCATAGCTGAAGCCCAAAGGAATGGAGGTACTGCACTTATTTGTTATTTAAGGTCCTCAAGGATGTTTTAGTTATGTCAAAGCTTTTGAAGTTTTTGATCTTTTTGGAAGGCAATATTAACTTTGATGAAAAAAATTAGGCCACAAATATCTATTTCTACATGTAGACTCTAGAGTATGGACTAGTTTGTATATTTGGATTTTGAACGTGTATGGAATGTAGAAATACATCAAAGATAGGGGATTATAACTAATATATCATCCTTTTAGTAAGAAAAAAACTTTTAATTTAGAGGTGAAAAAGATTGAGCCAAGGCCAATACGTATATCAAGAATAATTTCTCTCAATATAGTATTTTAAATTTATAAGCCTTCAAATGCATTTCTCAACATGATCTCATAAAATGTTTTTATCATCTTTTAATATGCATGTCTTGGTGCAATTTTTGAGTCTTAAAATTTCCCCTTGCAATCAACATACTCTTTTAAATGAGTATTCTTTCTAATGCCTTTATTAATAGTAAGCCTTATAAAAGGGGTGGCAGGTGCCGGGGGATCATCCTTGGTCCCCGTGGGAAGCAAGAACTAACTTATGAATAGGGTCTAGGGACAACCACAAACACAGGTAGAGGCGTATGCTCTCCGCTAGGGACTCCTATCTATAAATGGGACTAGAGCAAAGGCCTTGGTTGTTATTGGAGATTCATCTATAACTATCAAACTTATGAACAAGAAGAAAGTCTTGTTTGATAGTCAGCTAGCCTGCCTCATTGCTAGAATAAAAAAGGAGACTCTTCAGTGTAAGGATATAACTTTTTCCAAGTCTTGAGGGCTCTAAATCATCAAGCAGACACCCTTGCCAACAGGGCCGCAAGATTGAACAAGGGAATCTTGAGGAAAAATGGGGGAATTTCTTTCCAAGTTATCCCCTAGGTTCATGATCAATGTCAATTTATGCATGGCGCTGTGTTTCAATCCCATTAAACCACATATGTCTACTCAATAAAGCGGTTGTAGTATAACTAGATGGAAATGAGATGCAAAGCGTATCGCCCTTACAACATCCCCACACATGCCAGCCTTAATATGTTGTTGACAATTTGAAGCTTGTAGAGATATTATGCATGAGAAAGGTGGGATTATGGCTCAGAGGCTAGGTGCGACATCCGGTAAGGAGAATTGTTGGTAGTTGGCTTCGGTTTTGCTGGAAAATCAGGTAAGCCCTCCCATTAAAACCTTGTTGGCGTCTCCGGTGTTTTAACAGTGGTATTGGATCAGTCTTTGGTGGTTTCTATCTTGGTGCTTGTTTGGAACTCTGTTAGCTTTGCTCTGTCTTGGTGCTTGTTTGGTGGTTTCTATCCTGGTACATCGGTGCTTGTTTGGAGCTCTATTAGCTCTGGCTTCTTGCTCTTGGTTCTCAGCATTGGAATTAGGGGTCTCGGTTTTCTGTTCCTTTTGATTTCGATCAGATTCCTGTTGAGGGATGTTTTGAACTTCAATTTCTGGGTAATGAGTGAATCTAAGGAGGGACACCCAGATTGGCCCCCCGTGACCACTCCGTGTTTGTTTCTTTCTTGTGTGTGCTATGTTATTTCATGTCTGCTGTGTATTTCTTTGTTGGGTTGGCATGTCAACTTGTTGGGTGTTTGCTGTACTTACTGTTTGGAAAGACCAGACTCTTTTATTTGGAGTCCTTCCTTTGGGTGAATATCGTGGACTCTCTGTTTGAGCAACCGTGGGAGATTTGGGTTATGGATGACAAGTAATTCAGGAAATACACAGAGTTTTGCATAGGCATGAGGATTTCATCGACAGTAACAGGATGTCCATATTCTTGGTGACAACTAAGGTACATGAGAATGAACATCAATGCATTTCCCAAAGTACAGTGGTCATGGACACCCTTGTGTAGCAAAAAAGCCAAATCCAAGTTTTGGAAGTTAAATGTTTAATGTTAATAAATATGGTCTGTAACTTTGAAAAGGGCTCCCACTCAGCTACCTTAAACTACAAAATGTCAGTGATTTTTTCCCTTGATGACCCCAAGGAAGAGGAAACAACTCATCAAATGATTGAAGGCAAGGACTTGGGCAATCAGTAATCACAATCCACAAATATCGCTCAAGATGAGGCACTCAACAAACATGTTTTTCATTATATTTCATATGTTATGTAGAACAATATTGATATTTGGTTTCTTTTTTATAGTCTATACGAGCAAAATCTTTTTGAAATCTTCTGTGAAGGATGATTTGGACTTTTTTGCACCTGACACATACTGCTTGATAGTTATGTTGGTTTTTGCTAAGAGACAACATCCTTTTTGTATTACTAAGCTGTCCAGCTTGACTGCAATCTATTTCTAATACAAATATTACGTGTTTTTGTCTAAAAAATAGTAAACCTTGTAAAATCTTTTCCCATCCATTGAAATACATCCTTTAATGCAATTGTTGAGGGATTTAATGGTGTGTTCTTAAGTTGTCTAAGAATAGTCTTTTGAGGTCTTTGTTAACACCCAAGATTTCACTTCCTGAAATCTTGGTGTTAACTTTGAGATTAACATTTCACTTACATAAGCTTGGCATAAGTGTGTTGGTGCTTAGAGATTTTCATTATAATTCAGTTCAAGATGGTGCTTTTTGTATGAGCTCAGATTAGTGCTTCGTCAGTGCTTATCCTTTAGGGTGATTTTTGATGACATGCATGTCATGTATCGACACTGCTATTTTTAGCACATGCACATGTAACCCATGCACGAGAGTGTTGGATGCAGTTGTTGAGGGATTTAATGATGTGTTCTTAAGTTGTTGTCTAAGAATATTCTTTCGAGGTCTTTGTTAACACTCAAGATTTCACTTCCTGAAATCTTGGTGTTAACTTCGAGATTAACATTTCACTTACATCAGCTTGGCATAAGTGTGTTGGTGCTTAAAGATTTTCATTATAATTCAGTTTAAGATGGTGATTTTTGTATGAGCTCAGATTAGTGCTTTGTCTGTGCTTATCCTTTAGGGTGATTGTTCATGACATGCCTGTCATGTATCAACATTGCTATTTTTAGCATAGGCACATGTAGTCCATGCATGGGAGTGCTGGTGCTTCATTTGTGGTGCATGGTTGCATGAAAGGATTTCAATGAACTTTTTAGGTGCATGCTTATTTTCATGCATGGCATTTAATGTATATCTTGTTTGCTTGTGAGGTCACATGCATGGTTACATGTGGAGTATTAGGAGAACACTTGATTTGCATGCATAACTTCATGACATATTGCTATTTTTGGCACCACTAAAAATAGTTGTGCCTTTTTTGGGATCACTTTATTTTCAATAGGTGCTATATTTAGTAGCAATAGGTGCATGCATGCATGTGTGGAAGTTCTATTTTTTGTAGATGAAGACGCTTTTTCTACCTCAAGAGTGCATTTCTAGTTTGAAAAAGGGTGCTTATGTGAGTGATGAGTTGGTAGGGTGAATTAGAGTGTGACCAAACCCTAGATCAACGCCTTAGTGCAGGATAGTTGTGGTGTATTTCAAATTGACCATGTTATTATTCTTTGCTTGCCACATCAATGACAACAATTGGATGGTTAGAGATGACCATGTACTTTTGTTGACTTTTATGAGGTCTTTTATTACTAGAGGAGAGGGCTTACTTGAGTGTCTGAGTGTGTTTTCTCAAAGTCAAACGGTTTCTATTTTAGCCATAGTGAAGGTGCTTCACTCTTGATCCTTGTCGATCCCGAGATATTCTTCTTGCAAGACACTTCATTGAGGGATTATCTTTGGTGCATGTAGAGTTTAATTTTGGTACCTAACTTTAGACTTGAGAATAATTTCAACCATCATATTGTAAGCTAAGTTGGGTGCCTTGTTTGAGGATATGTTTGACATTAGTTGTTGGTGATTTGCCCTGAAGATAAGAGATTCACATGAGATTTATTTTTTAAAACATATATTCGTTTATAATTTTCAATAAGATAGACACCCCTTTTATGGATAAGATCCACATACATTTGGGTTCTATCTTCAAAATTTGTGGATAATGTGGGTGTTCTATGCAGAGCCAAGTTGAGTGCTTTAGTAAATCTTTTTAGGGGTGTATTAATGACACTTACCTCTTGTATAAAGCCTTGCATGGCATGATATATTTACATGTGGTTTTATTTCAGAAAAAAACAAACCATGAATAACTCATTTCTCAAGTATAAAAATATCTAGTTTTTTCAAAATCATGCTTTGGTTGGCAATTGCTTCCCTGAGTTTTTGGTGCATGAGTCATTTATTTTCTCATTTCCATTTTCTTAGTTTATTTGACTTCGCTGCTATTCAACAAGCTAAAATCGAAGATATACAAAGATTGGCTAGATACTAGGCTTCCTCATATTGTTCCGTCTTAAAGAGGTCTAATTGGTGGAGCGTAGGTTAGATTTAATGAAATTCATCGATTATACTTGCACTATGGTATCTGTGTCTTTGATCCTTTCATCATTGCCATTATGAGGTTGTATGAGATAGTTGGCCTATTTTGGATTGCCCAAGGATTCTCCCACTCTATTTGGAGTACTATTGGAGTCAATTAGGGATGTTGTCTCTTGTTGAGTCTCTTTGTTATGTACATAGATGAGGTTGAGGAATTTCTTCGGCAACATACCCATGCTGATGATGATTGTGTTGTTACTTGATGGCTTGATAGCCATACCACCTTTCGTTGATCATGTAGTCCTACTCTTATTCTCTTAACGATTTACAAAGACAACTAGATGCACTTGCTTGCATCTGCAACCTTTGCTTTTTGGTAGTTAACCTTAATGATACCAAGTTTATGATCTTTGTTGAAATTAGTGCATGATACCAAGTTTATGATCTTTGTTGAAATTAGTGCAGCTGCAAGAGCCATTTTCTGGGAGGATGGCATAAGACCCTAGCTGAGATCTAGGGCCCCCAGTACACTTCTGGGGTTCTTGGTTTGAGACCAAGTAGTGAGGGCCCCCAATGTATTACTGGTGTACATGGTCAAGGACCAAGCAGTAAGTCCCTGGATGTGTTCCAGGGAATCCTTGCTTAAACACTTGGGTTGATCCTTG